>VXAK01020529.1:147575-189940 GCA_013399435.1 Arenaria interpres
TTTTTTTTTTTTTTGTCTTCTGTGATATTTGCTTAAGGACAGGATCAAGTAAAATAAAATCTGTGTTAATGGTAGGTACTGATGAAATGTTACACTTTGAAAAGAAGTTTTACAGGTATTCCTATCAGGAATGCACTCATCCTTTCAACATCTTCCCTGGCATGAACAGCTTTTTCATTTAATTGGCAGATCAAACTGCACATTTACCAGTGGAAAAGGTTACTGTACATCATATAAATTAAAGGCCATCTAGCAACTTGTTTAAGAATGAAGTTTGATACTAAGTTTATATAGGATTTTGAAAATTAATTATTTCAGCTGACATTAATGTTTCAGCTATATGTAAATTATGCATTGCAATGTAACTGCAGAACAGGAGAGATCAACTCTTCAATTTCGGCTGAACATAAATTACATTTACACTCATTGAAAGTCCCCTTAACCCTGCCAGTAATGTGTAAATGGCCTTCAGTATTAAATGAGAAACAGGCTCACTGTAGAATTTTGTCATAAGGAAGTCAAAGCTTTGGTTTTTTTTGTTTAATGTTAGAAGCTTAAAGATAAGTATTTCAAATGAGGAACTAAGTGTACAAACACTGTTACTTGTTCAGGGGGTGTTTTACCTACACGTACTAAAGATATTTGAAATAAAACTTTTAAATGTTGTCTTGTACTAGTGACTAAGTTTTTTCGCTTTCCCTTTCCCCCTTGTTAATTTATTAATTTTAACATTATTATGGAAAGAGTATTTTCAGATAGTCTTTCTCTTTTAAGAACCTCATTTTATACTATACAGTTCTTTGAATCTATACTATACAGCTCTTTATTTATCAAACTATCAATATATCTATAATAAAAGCTGAAGGATGATTCCACAAATATGTTTCTGTGGGATTCCATTTAAGATTATTGTATTTTAAAATTAAAAATTCTTTCCATCATGTGGTCTTCCTTCTGGTTCTCAGAATAAACCCTTTCTTCTGTCAATTGTCATGAGCACTTTTTCATTCCAGTTTTTGGTCTGATGGGAATCTTTTTAAACATTTGGAGACAAATGCAAAAACTGCCAGTTAAATAACTGCAAATATTTAAAGTAGGTGCAGACATCGTGCTTCTTTTAAGTACAATACAGACACATTTTTTGCATCATGGCTACTTTTCTAAGAAAAATGAGCAACAAGGAATTAATCATCTGCCAGCAAAAGAATTGCAAAATATTTCAATTTTTCAGTGTATGATGAACAGTAGATCTGTGGAATGTGGTTATGCATACAGAATTGTCCATTAAGATAGTCTGGAACAACATATGGATGGGGCTTCTGAAGGAAACAGATGAAATAAGATACTCTCTGACAGAATAGTTACTACACTTCTGATAATAAAAATGGATGTTTAGTGCAAGGATGAAAAATACATGTTTTTTGAAAACACAGATTGGGGTGTAGAATTCAATGAATCTTGTCATAAATTGAATGCAAACCACATCTAACTATGCCATGCAATAGGTGAAGTGGAGGTAGGGTTCTGCAACAGTAAGCAAAAAAGTAAAGAAAAATGTGTTATATTTAGCAGAGAGGATTTTGGAATTAAAGTGGAAAATTCAGCATATAGGTTATACTCTGCTTTATGTGTCATGGAATTCAATTCATTAATGCTGCCCAAATGCTTTTGGATACTGCATCTAAAAAGCAGGTTTGATGCTTAAGCAGTGTGGTTAATGCTGCCTAAGTTAGAAGCCTTTGCTCACCCGTTTTTTTTTGGTTCTTGCCGGAAAGTTAAGTGCCTCCAAGAACCTTTAAAAGTAATTCGGAGAACCTGAGGTGGGAGCTTTCTTCTCCTGATTGTGTGTAAGGGAGCCTGGGGTCTGTAGGACAATTCAAGGCTTCTTTTCTCTCAGTGGGGAGCCAGGTGGCACCAGACCTAGAGAACTGCAGTATTGATGAGTTTAAGTCAGCTAAGCATTTAATCCTGAGCTAATGAACAGGATGTGTATATTTAATCAAAAACTTAGTAGAGGTGGCCATCAGGTAACTATGGTTCTTTTTGGAGAAGGATATACAAATGGCAGATGAAATGGGAGATGTTTAAATATGGCCCATCAAGATAAACAGCATGAACTGCACGTATGATGTTTCTACTCAAGGCTGTGGAATGCTTATACTTACGGAGAATTTAATTAATCAATTGGAAAATGAGAGATTTTTCACATGGACATAATAGTCCCTTTGTTGGATCTGATTAAATCCTTTGTTGAACTGATTAAAATACACACACATACACATATATACACACATATATATGTATAAAAGAAGAATTGTATATTAAATTATTTGGCTTGAGGTTTCCTGCTCTTCATTTTGTAGTACATGGTGGTATGCTTGCTATCTTCCACATAGCCCTAAATAAGAAAACTTGTGAATGGGATGCTATTTGATATGACCCTTAATTTAGGTATCTATGTACATGTCTACAGGTAGCTCAGTACCTGAACTTCTGTTTTTGCTGATGGATCATCAGCCTGGTCAGTGGTACCTGGAGAATGATCCAGCTGGTCAGACACTGGAGGATCTCTTGAGTTGTCCAACAAGAGGTGTTTAACACCGTTAGAGTTACTGTAGTGCTACCTGCCAAGCCTCTAGCTGCAGTTAATAAGAGTGTCCCCTTCTGGGTACAGGTTGGGTTACGTTTGCCACTGCCATGTAGATGTGCTGGATACACCAAGTCTCAGATAACGCTCAGGACTTGTATTTACAGCCATTGTCTGTAACATAGAATCACAGAATTGACTAGGTTGCAAGGGACCTTTCAGATCATCTAGTACAACCGTCAACCTAACAGTGACAAAAAACATCACTAAATCGTATCTCTAAGCATTATGTCTACCCATCTTTTAAATATGACCAGGGATGGTGAGTCAACCACTTCCCTGGGCAGCTTATTCCAATGCTTAATAACCCTTCTGGTATAAAAATTCTATGTAAAAAAATCACTCAGAAAAACACTTATCATACAGTAAATCACTTTATTAAGCAGAAACAAACTAATTGAAAAAAAAGAAAAATGAAACATTGATGGTTAAGTGAGACTTCAGGTTCTAACTATGAGGAATTTCGTGAGAATCTTGTGAGAACAGAACTGTCTCAGAAAAGCCTCATTTTCCTAAAGAGTAAAAATAATGTATTGATATTGATTTCAAACGAGGTTGTTTAATGCTTCATTTCTCTGTCTACTGAGGGTGTGATCCTGCTTTCTTTAAGGGGTTGTGTTCCTCTTGAGTAAGACTGTCTTGCCTTTACTTTGAACTGAATGTGATATAAAATTAAGGATAAGATCTATATCTATATTTAAAAGGTGCTTATTTATTTTAACAAATTAATTTTTATCCATGTAGTAAACATACAGCTGGAATTTAAATTCATGGGTTTTTTTTTCCGTAATGCAGAACAACGATGTTGGGTTTTGATGACCACATGAAAGTGGAGAGATAAACACCATATTACATTTGATTGCATAAATTGTATTTGCAATGGAGAAAAAATTGTGTTTGAATGTGGGAAAACATGCCAAGACCAATATGTATCCTGTATATACAGAAAAATTTAGTATATCACTGTATGCATTCACAGAAAAGTTGGTGAGGCTCCATCCCTGGAAGTGTTTAAGGCCAGATTGGATGGGACTTTGAGCAACCTGGTCTAGTGGAAGGTGTCCCTGCCCATGGCAGGGGGGTTGGAACTAGATGATCATTAATATTCACTCCAACCCGAACTGTTCTATGATTCTATGAAAAGCTTCCATTTCTAAATATAAAATACTGAACTCATTTATAATGAGTTTGCATTGTAAGGAGTTATAATTAATTCGTGTATATTTTATCTTTATAAATATGCATATCATGACTTCTGGAAAATACTATGCAATAGATGGTTGCTAAGTCAAATATTCTTTACAAGATTTTTTCATTTCAAAGTGCCAGCCTTTTACTGAAAATTACAGCCTTGTTGAGCAAACCACCAATTTTCCCAAAAATTCAATTAAAAGTGTTTTTATTAATAGTAAAAAAAGATGTATTGCTATTTGTGAAAATAAATAGCTTTAAATTTATTTGACTTTTAGTTAGAATTGGAAAGTTGAATTTCACATTAATTCGTACAAATTAAATGGAGAAAATGGAACAAACCATATAATGGCCTTGCTTTTCTTTCATTATCTATAGCATTCTGATTTTCAATTGGCTGCTTTGACTTTGCAAGGTTGATAAGGATGATATTTTAGGCAGAAGGTATTTTTATGCATATAAAAATTGTGATGATAGAACTATTACTGAATATTCTTGAAAAAATGTATATTTTTTTATAAGCAGAATAGTAAAAAAGATTTGCAAAGCAAAGGTCTGTAGCAGAATCTGGGATCCTAAGGTTTAGGGATAAAATGGAGAATAATCAAGTTCAGGGAAATCATTCAGCTACAATAGGAATGTAAAGAAAACCTGAGGGGAGTGGGTTGAATATGGATCATCTAGGCAGGAAACGACTGTTGTTCTCTACAACCATATTTCTTTCGCATGTGGTCAGATATTCAGGAGTTCCAAAGGCTGCTCATGTGGTATATCATGTTATGAATAGGTCAGTGAAGGACAGAAGAAGCCTTTACAATTCTCCACCTCATTGTAGTCAATGCATCATCAAAGACTCCTGATGAATGGTGGAAAGTTTCAATTTTTCTCTAAAGACTGAAAAAGGTCTCTGCAGGCATTTGAAATGAATAGAACTGGGGAAAATTATGTCTGCTAAAGAGAAGATTGCAAACTCAAAGTCCTTGCTAAGGAACAGCTCAAAATATGATTTGACCCTGTGGGATATAAATATTCTATTTTCTGTTACATTTCCTACTTGGCTAATTATGTATTGCCTTGCAGTTTGACATGGCAGAAGGAAAAACCTATTGTGATTTTCTAAAATGCATATGAAGGGAATATGAACATGAAGCAGGGAGGCTGTATCCTTCTTTGTATAATCTAGTGATATTGTGTTCATTTTTCAATACCCAGACATCAAAAAGATATGACCAGTGTACAGAAAATTCAATTTAGTTTTGACTAACTGGATGTGATAAGAAACTTTTGTATTGAAAGATAAAAGATTTTTTTCAATGTATTGCAAGGAATATAGAGGCAATGGAAGCAAGAAATGAAATCTATTTCTATTGAGAGAGATATCATGTTATAATTTATAACAAAATGAAGAAATTTCATCAAGTAAAATGCTGTTAACTAGGGCTAAAGTGGTGGAAGAAACCATACAAAAAGTGGGTTCTTGCATAAAGTGTGAAATATGCTAAGTGTTATGCTAGGTCCATCCTGTTACTTTTTTCTTTCTTTCTGTTTTTAAACATAATTTTGTGTTTTGTCATTATAAGATAATTTATTTCAATTTAGATAAATCCATATAATATCTTTCAAATGAAGTTTATTAAGACAGACCTGGTACAATGCATTATGATCATGGCTATAAAACAGGTGGCCATTTAGATTTCTGCTGGAGCACTGAATGCAGAATAAAAGATGAGAGGAAAACCAAGTACCTGCAGAACCAATAGAGCATGGTCTCTTTTAAGTACACAAAATTTCTTCTGAGTATCTAAAGGGAAAGCATGTGATAAATGCCATGAGGTTAAAGGTATATTGAAGAGCTGCGTTGCAAATAAGATATTTTAAGATATAGAAAGTACCTTTAGTTTTGGCAATATTCCAAGTAGTTGTTTCAGCTCTTAAAGGTTTTATTGCCAGTTGGATTCATTTTGTTAATCTTTCAAGTACTGGAGATGAAAAGCAGATGAATCCATGATGTACCCAATTATCTTCTGCCTTAAATAGCTCTATTAGTTGAAATAAAGCAAGAATATTTGATGGCTGTTCTCTTGAAGCTGTTGCTTTATGAGGAAAAGATGGCACACTGGGACAACTTGTCTTTCCCAGATGAGTCTCCCAAACTTTAAAGTGGGGGTAGAGGAGTATTCAGTTGCTATGGCTTTTGCATAGCATATCCTCCTTTACAGAGGATAAGGTGGACTTTTTGAATTACACTGGATGACATTGTGGTAATTGGACCAAAAAAAAAGTCAAGATTTTTAGATAAAATCTTTAAACTTCTGTACCATTCATAAAAATCCATTCTGCCATGTTTCGTGTATGAAATTCAACTACGGATAATGTTGCCACTCTCTTGTTGGCAACTTGTATGACAGTTGGCAAAACTGTGGCAAAACCAATGCCAAATTAGCCCCCATATAGTGTTCAGTACTAAATGGGGTACCAGATTGAAAATTATTATGGAAATTACCAAGCAAGCATTACAGAAACTGGAATTCTTAAAGGCTGGCACTCTTTTTTCAAAAATATTTGTCAACAGATGAGCTTGAAAAATTCAGATTATCACCCTTATTCTGTAAAATGGCAAAATAACAGAAGGAGAAGCAGCTGGAAGAGGAGGAACAACAGCAGGAGGGATCATAAAAGCACCAGTTTAGGGGTGATTTACACCCTGCTCACTGTCTCCAACATACTAGTAATTGTGGAGGGAACTTGAAAGGAGAACATGATCATGAGAAGAGAAACAGAAACCATTAAGCCACAACCATATGAAGCAGACTGTTTTGAACTGACAGGTGACATAGAAACATATTTTATAATTATCCTCTTGGGGGCCTATTGTTAGACATATCTTTTTGCAACATACCTTAACTGTCCTTAGCTTGAATTGTAAGGTTGGGATATATGCAAAGAAAACTTTGCTGTATTTAAAAGTCGTAATGGTTTGAGGCAAGGAAATATCAACAATTCATGATTAATATTGGAAGATGGGAAATCTGTATTTACTTTGTAACCTATTAAGTCTGGAAATCGAGTTTTCCTTGCAGTAGGATGTGCTGTTGTTTTGGTTTAAAACCAAAAATAAGTCATTTGCAGGGTGGTGGGATTGCTTTTGCATGTGAGGGTACTTCTTCTAACCTAGCCCCTGTTGTACTTTAGTTGTATTTAAACATATAATGCATTAAAAGATGGAAGTTGTAGTAAGACCTTTCTATTTTGACGGAGGATACTGAAATATAATGACGACAAGATTTCTCAGACAGTATTTCCTTTTAGGGACATTGCCACCTCAGGAAGCTTTGAGAATGTGTCTAAGTGGCTCTAGTGATGTTCACTTCTGCTTGGATTTGTCATCCTCACAGAAGAATCAGCATTAAAAAGAATTGGCTTAGTGTCAAGGTCATCCAGCATATGCAGGCCTTATATGAGCGTAGTCTCAAGCGTCTTTAACACCTCTATGGACCTTGTCTCTGAAGTTTATGGCAAAATTTTACTGCTCAGACCATAGAGTCAGCCTAACCGCAATGTCCAGGATCCTGCAAAGATCTGTAGTGCCAGCCTGTACCTACTTGGGGATTTTAACAATAATTATGACAATAATAATCATAGAATCATAGAATCGTCTAGGTTGGAAGACACCCTTGGGATCATCGAGTCCAACCATCTACCCTACTCTACAAAGTCCTCCCCTACACCATATCCCTCAGTACCGCATCTAAACGTCCCTTAAACACATCCAGAGATGGTGACTCAACCACCTCCCTGGGCAGCCTATTCCAATGCCCGACCACTCTCTCTGTGAAAAATTCCTTCCTAATGTTCAGTCTAAACCTACCCTGTTGGAGCTTGAAGCTGTTCCCTCTCGTTCTGTCATTAATTACCTGTAGATAATAGAAAACAGCTAATTGATAATAAATAACAGATAATAATAGATAATAGGTAATTTATAGTAGATAATTGATAATTGATAATTAATACTAGATAATGAGACAATTTTTTTAAGAAGTAAAATTCACGGGCTATCAGGAAGCGCTGACGAGGCATACAGAAATGCTAAAAAAATTCCCCATAATGCTACCACCTCATCAGCCCGTAGGAGACCTATGCTGTAAATAACCAATTGTGCTGTATTTCAGCCTAAAATATCTCCAGTGTCTGGATCTGAAGTAAGCAAGCACCTTATGACTACCCTTTTCTTTTTTCTAATCCTCATTTTTTTTGTCTTAAAGAAATCTGGTGTATTATTGTATATGCTAGCTTCTAGATTCTAACACAATTTCCTGTTGATTTTGCTTTTATTTCTTTATGAACGACACTGTCTGTCCCATCTGCACTACCGTCTACCCTGTTTAAAATTCACCCCGATGTCTGCCCAAAACCACAGCTCTGAGAGCAGCCACAGGGCCACTCCACTCCACACAACACAGATGTTTGGGCTTCTCAGACTCTGCTGGTCCTTGAGTGCTCAGCTTTTTACCCAGTGAAGCATATGCCCATCCAAGCCATGAGCAGCCAGTTTCTCAAGGAGAATGCTGTGAGAAATGGTGTCAAAAGCTTTACTGAAGTCTAGGTAGACAACATCCACAGCCTTTCCTTCGTCCACTACGTGGGTCACCTTGTCATAGAAGTAGATCAGGTTAGTCAAGCAGGACCTGCCTTTCATAAACCCATGCTGTCTGGGCCTGACACCTGGGTGTCCTGTACGTGCCATGTGATGGCACTCAAGAGGATCTGTTCCATAACCTTCCCAGACACCGAGGTCAGACTGACAGGCCAGGAGTTCCTCAGGTCCTCCTCCTTTGAGCTATTCTTGTAGATAGGAATTATATTTGCTAACCTCCAGTCAACTGGGACCTCCCCAGTTATCCAGGACTGCTGATAAATGATGGAAGGTGGCTTGGTGAGCACTTCTGGCATCACTGTTAGTACCTGTGGGTGGATCCCATCCTGCCCCATAGATTTGTGTGTGTCTAAGTGGTGTAGCAGGTCACTAACCATTTCCGTTGGATTATGGGGGGTTTATTCTGCTCCCCATTCCTGTCATCCATCTTAGGGGTCTCGGTACCCTGAGAACAACTGGTCTGAATATTAAAGACTGAGGCAAAGAAGGCATTAAGTACCTCAGCCTTTTCCTTATTATTTGTCACCATGTTTCCTCCTGCATCCAATAAAAGATGGGGATTCTCCTTAGTCCTCCTTTTGCTGCTCATGTATTTATAGAAACATCCTTCACAAGCTGCAGAACAAAACATTTCCTGTGGATACAGATTGTGGGCATGGCACACGTGGTGGATAGAGGTGAGGGAATCTGCAGATTTTGATTGTGAAAATTAGATAGGATTAAGGTCAAACTGAGTAACAGCTTCTGATGGATCACAGATGTATTCTATCCATGCGAAACCTCCTTTTGTTTTTGAAACACATATAAAAGAAGAAAACACATATAAAAGAAGAAAAATAACAATTGTGGGGTTGGTGCTTTTCAGTTGTTCAGCTTTTTTGACTTGGGAAATCAGGAGTCCTGAATGCCTGACCACCATACAGCACTTTATCAGACAGATAAACCATCTCAGATCTAGGGTTGCTTCTTTGCCTGTTTAACTGCTCTGTACAAATATCCTGTGTGTCATGTGCAACCTCTGTGGGTACAAAGGGACTGTCTGGCATAAACTTGAAAAGGGCAGATGGGTAATTTGAAAAATCTGACTGACTAACTTAGGGGTGACTTTTCTATGCACAAGTGAAACATTCAATTTCATTTTATCCGGTCTTATGATGATTGTACTTTATAATCAGTTTTATTACATTCTTTATTATATATGCTACTTTGAATGTAACATTATTAAAACAAGTTTTAACCAATGAAAAGAGACTCTTTGCTTCAATAAGTTTTATTTTATCTTCAGTGGTGAAAGAATACATGAAACAGAAAATGAGATAAATCACATTCTTGGATTTACCAGCCCAGTCTTGGTGTTTCACCTTGGTGTAGTGCTGGGGACTTGCATTGGACCCATTAGTTATTACTAAGATCCAAGACCAAGCGTCTGCTTGAAAACTAATGATATTCTCATTTAGTCTTAATTTGAAAAAAGGTTGGATGATACTTAAGAGACTGTATCCTTCTTTTTTTTTTTTTCACAATCACTTTAATGTTTCTACCTTTCTCAACTTTTTTCTTTACCAAGCAATACATTTTATCATGACTGAAAAAGAATTAAACTTGTAGTAAATTTAAATGAAAAAAGATAGATATTATTTGTTTATACTTAAATTAGAGGGTGTTTTGGCTCAGCAGGAATGAATGTACCATGCAGAACTTTGTTGCACAGTTTGGGACTGTGGACGTTGCATTCAGTGTGTCCCGTGAGTCACTGTAAGTCGCAATACCACTCAGACACAATCTGCATTTTTCATCGCAACAATGGATGGAGAAGGCTATTTTTGCTTGAGAATTTGTGAGATATGTCTCCGAGCAATAGGAGTGGATTTTTTTTTCTCCCTTGCTGACTTGAAGTTAATTACTGGCATAGCAACATGCATGAATTGACTGTGACAGCCAATAATGTCTTCAACACTTAATGAATAAACAGAAGAGTTCAGTTGTGTGTGTTTTTAAAAGGTCTCACATGCCCTTTAAGTGCCTTTTTACAAAATACAATTTTCCTTGAAATACTGATTTTCTCTTTTGTCTTTATAATGTCTGCACCCTTCAGCCTACAATATTTTATGGATTTTTTACATTAAAATTTTTATGTTATATGAGTTTCATAATTTTCTGAAATACATTTCAAGTGGCCAACAGCTGATCCATGTTGGAGTCAAACACATTAAGACATTCAAAGGCCTGTACTATAGAGAGCTGTTTCTGGGTCATAATGTTTTATTGTGTACAATCACAAAATGTGGTGTGGTTGGCAAACCTCACATTGGTTTTTGAAATTACCGTGCTACCAGTATGTTCCAATCAATGAGAACCTCTGAGGCATGAACTTTTATTGATTTGTATTCTCCTGGGTAACATGAATGGCCTTCCTTAAGTCTTCCAATTCCACTATCATAATTTTTTTTTCTGAAAACAGAGCTGAAAAGAATGACAGGTTTATTTATGCAGTTGCTTTGTTGTCGAACTCTTTCAGAGCCTGAAACAAAAATAAGTGCTACAGTAGGAATAGAAATGGAATGGTAACCGTATTTTTGATTTCTAGACCATTGATTAGGGCACCTATGCAGTAGTTTCTGACTTATGGAAATATGCAATCTCACATTAAACCTGTTCAATCTTTTTTGAAATTCTTTGAATTTCAATATACTGTTTTTATTACTTCAAACTGAAGAAGTGACAAAACAAAATTCAAGTCATCCTACTACATTGTTTTGTTAAAGATATTTGAACAGCAAATTTCAGCTTTGCAGCTCAATCCTAGTCAATAATGCCCAAGACCATGGGAGCCATGGCTGTCGGATTGAACAACTTACTGTTCTGATGCACAGGACTCAGTGAAGCTATCTTCCAAGATCCCATTTGCTAGACATACTTACAATACACAAGTAGCAGCTCTGTAAGGAGTAAGATTTAGCGAGGAATACCATCTGGATTGTGCCTAATGAAATGGCTTATTTTTTCATTGAGAAAAGATCTCATAGCTACTAAAACTTAATTATTTTAGGTACTTTTCAGTCCTGGAATCTGGCTGATAAGGAAATACCGGAAGAGCAATGGAGTGAATTAGCTTCCAGAGGGCTCCGTGCTTCACAGATCTGTCTGTATGTGTGCAACTGTGCTGCTTCAGCGATTCACGGTGATTCATTTAAATGAAAGCTGGAGATAGCTGCACATATAAATAGATGTATCTAGTAGGACTTGCTGAAGGTCACAGAAACTTGTAACAGAGCAGGGAATTAAACTACATATTCCCCTAATTCCAGATCAGGTCTACAATCATGAACTGCCTTTGCTTCCAGGTATCTAGGCAGTGCCTGTCTCTGCCAGAGATTTTTTGCATCACAAGTTGGTTAATAAATTTGGCTCTGAGCCACATGTGCACATGTAAGAAACTGTGGTCATCAAAATACCTACCTTGACACCAGTAATCATCAGAAAATTTAACTATGAACCAGAAGTTCTGCTTTTGTGCATAGGCAAAATTGTCTTAGGCAATTTCAAGCTGAGCAGCTACGTGATTCTCTCATGTCAAATCTGAACCATGATCATTAAATTAGGTTTTCTTCTCACTAAACCCGCTACAGGCCCTATCTGAAGGCATGTTCTCATCACACCTATCAAACACTTTCTGGATGAGATCCACACTAGTGATAGTCAGTTTTATTTTTTAAAAAGGTGATAGCTTCCACTTGCTCTGTTAATTCTTGTAAGTAATTGTTTCATAACTCAGTGCTATAATGAAATCCCATTTCCAGTTTGGGAATAAAACTTATGGTATTTTCCTCATTTACTCATTATATCTTATAATTTCTTTAAGCAAAATTCAGTCTTGCTTTATTTTTGCTTTATGCTGTATATAAGAGACCAAAGACCCACTTTGCATTGAATTATTTAAGGTGCTCTAAATAGTTTGCTGAAACACATTATGACAGCAATACTCAGTCTGAAAATTACTTGTTATAAGATGTATAAGGCAGCATATATACATAAGCTTATATAGATATACCTATCAACAAATAGACAGATAGCTGGTGTGGCTGAACATTAACAAGCCTGAAAGGAGTGTAATAAAAATAGAAAAAAATTTTAATTTTCTATAACTGTAGACTTGAAATAATTCCACAGATAAATATGTCTTTCTGGAGCCTTTGGAGAAGAGAAATTTAAAATTTTCTTCATTGATGCCATGTTTTTTCAAGTCTTTTAGTAACAGTTTCCAGTACAAATTACACCTGTTCTTGTTTTTGTGTCTCATCTGTTTCTGGGTTTTGCGTTCTTATACAGACCAGCTTTGCTTCCATTACTATTAAAGTTTATATTTTAGATTTTACTTTAAAATAAAATATTAAAAAATAAAGTTGTCTTTTATTTGTAGTTGCTTGGTAACCGTATTGATAAATGCTATATAAATTTATGAGTTCATCATACTGTAGAAGAAAAATGTATTATTGTCTTTCTATTCTCAATATTTTAGCTAAATTACTTGCTTCTCATTTCAAAAGTCTTTTAAGAATATTTTTAATTGAAACACAAATCTACCAATAAAAGGTTTTACATCTATTTCTTCTTCTTTCAACCTTTTTTCAAGGGTTTTTTTAAACAAGAATATTTCATTTATATATTTGTTTTCCTACCTAATAGGCACAGCCTGCCCATGGACCTAGTGCAATCTTTAGAAACTGTTGTGGTTTAACCCAGCAGGCAGCCAAACACCACACAGCCGCTCGCACACTTACCCCCACAGTGGGATGGGAGAGAGAATCAGGAGAAAAAGTAAAATTCATGGGTTGAGATGAAAACAGTTTAATAGGACAGTGAAGGAAGATAAAATAATAACAATAATAATGATAAAAGAATATACACAACAAATGCTGCACAATGCAATTGCTCACTACCTGCTGACTGATGCCCAGCCTGCTCCTGAGCAGTGATCACCAATTCTTGCCCCTGACACAACCCCCATTTATATGCTGAGCATGGCATCTATGGTATGGAATATTTCTTTGGCCATCTTGGGTCAGTTGTCCTGTCTATGCTCCCCCTTAGCTTCTATGGGAAGCTGAAAAAGTCCTCGACTCCTTAGCAACAACTGAAAACAGCAGTGTGTTATCAACATTATTCTCATCCTACATCCAAGACATAGCACTATACCAGCTGCTAGTAAGAAAGTTAACTATATCCCATCTAAAACAAAGACAGAAACATGTGAACTCACAGAGCCAAGTTCCTTTAAACCTTGTAACTGATTCGGCCAAGCGAGGAAAGAGTTCTGCTAGATCTACGTCGTATGAAAATGTATGGAAGTGGAGTGGCATATATGTGAAGTAACGGATGGTGTTGGCATGAACTCCAGCGGTTGTACTGACGGTAGAGAGCATTAAAAATTCAGGAACCTGGGGCAGTCAATTCATTCATCTGTAAATTACATGATACTGTGATGTATTTTTTCCCTGCATAATATATGGTTGCACTTTCTCTCCTCCCTTGAATCTTCCTATTAGAATAAGTTATTTTGACAGGCAGAAGTGATTGCTGAAGTGCAACTCCTGTACTAATAGTGATGTCTGTCTTTTTTATCATAACGTGGAACACTTGCATTTTCTTTAACGAGATTAATATAGTTAAATATTCTAGAGTGTGTATATTGACCACCATTTGCTCGCAGAACTATCAGGAAAATGTCTGTTACTTCGTAGAGGTAAGCCCCAGATGAGAAAAAGAGACCTTTTTCCTCACTTTTTTTTTTTCCCCACTAGTTTACTGAAGGAAAAACACCCACACAACATCATAAGCTCGCAAAAAATGCCAGTGTACCTATATATAGGGAGACATCCATTTGGAAAAATACTGCTCAAAATGGGATTATGCCATCTTCTTTCCTCAATGACTGTGTTGTATTGATCAAACCCAGTTACATGTAGTCCCTGAAATCCTATTAGGCACCATGCTACTTGAAATCCAGTAGCGTGAATCCTGAATATATCAGTTGGCCCTCATTTGGCCCTCGTTCATCAAATCTTGATTAAAAGGCTTGTCTGTCTCTTAAACAAGGAGCCTATGTGTCCTCCTGCCTCCTATGTTCAGTGGTGTCAGAGTCCAATGCTGTCTGACCAGGTTCTTTTAGATATCCACACAAGGAGGGTTTAATGTTTAATATAAACTGTACTTATTTGAAGATGATTTGGCATTACATGGGATTTTGGTTTAATGAACTGATACAGCAATATATTGAAATAATAATACAAGCATAATATAGTGATTACAATATACAGTTGAATCACAATACAAACGTGATGCCCACTACTGGTCCCTATATGCTCCCCATCATGACACTGGGTGTCCCTTGTCACCAGGAAGGAGTATGTCGGTAAAAGCCAACTCAAGCCTGTTTCTTTCTTCAAAGTTCCTTTCATTAATTGCCCAGGTTTATATACTTTATGTTGGGTTGACCAGTGTATACATTTCCCTCTGGCCCCATCCTGGCCTGGCTGGCTCAAGAAGATATTACTTTCCACTAATTATCTCAGGGAAGGCTATTTATACAACCTCCAGACACATTGGTACAGCCATATACCCACAACAAAGGTTACCCTCTGTTCCTCTGCGTGTTGAGATAAGTTCACCTTTCTCTGTGGTGACTGATCGTCAGTCCTTACCTTCTTCCCTGAGCTCATCTTTCTTGCCCACCTCCTCAGAGTCTTCCTCCATTGCAGGGGTGTGTTGGTTGTCACAAGTGGAGAGACAGAGGTGCTTATAAAAGCTGAATCAGATGTACATGGGATAATTTTCCCTTCAAAGTTGCCTCTGTCTCTTTACTGACTACAGAGGGACTCTCGGGCAACTGGGCATATAGCATTAGCACATTTAACCAATTACTTAGCAAGGCAGAATTAACCCAGTCCTATGTACCTCCAGATAATGACTTCCCACTGGAGACCTGTCTAGTAGCTGATAATACCATTTCTTTAAGCAGATCAAAAGTCTTTTTTTTTGCTCTCTATTACGATCACTGTTTGACTGCTTTATTCTACGCTTTTCTCTGTTAACAGTACATTATAGCAGACTAATCCAAGCAATTGTGTGTAAAATCCCACTTTGGGGATTTGATCCATTACCATACTTTTAGTGTGTTAGACATGTGTGTCTGTTCTTCAATATAGATATGCATTCCCTGGGTATGTACATGTTCACTGTATGTGTTGGCATTGGGCAATTTGTATATATGATAGATGGTGAAAATATCATAGGATTACATCGCAAGATACCACAAGCTTCCCTGTAAAAAGTTTGTGAGAAACAAAAGGAATTTTAATATTTCTCGGCATTTTAATAAATGGATATTTTATTTGGCATATTTCCTGGGCCTATTCAGTTAAATAGGAGTTAAAATCTGCTGGCATTTTTTTTTTTCACCTACTAAGTATGAAGAAGTTGATTGGCATAAACTTACATAATTTTCCTCTAAACATAAGGAGCTCTATTCAACTGGATGTTGATAATTTAAAATCTGCAAGTGTTCTAATCAGTGGAAAAAGAACATAGTTGATTGTTTATTATGTTCTTTTATACCACATTTTGAAAAACTTTTGTATTTTGACTTTTTGACTTCACACTTACATAAGGAAAAAAAACATCTTGTGCCATTTATTTCCCCTTCCCAGACATACATAGTGGCAAACCAACAGATAATAAGAAAACTGCCGCTTTGTATGTAACAGAAGTAGCAGCATCAATAGAATTAATATTGATGAAGTTCTTAACTGATTCTGATTAGGTTAGATAGAACTAAAAACTTTTGCTGCATTCATCTTTTATCAGCCACTAAAATTATTGTAAAATGTCACGTTTCTCACTGCGGAAATCAAAAGTCATGAGTTAACGTTATTTTGAGTGTCAAGCTGTTGCCTTCCATCAAAAAGCAATGCACAGCAACAGACAAAACCTTCTCAACTCCTGTTATTTATGCTCCTATATAAAATCTTGTTTTCTCCTGTAACGTGGGTTGACAAAATGGGTTGTCATGATGGTATAAATATAATTTCTAATAACCGCCTATGTCATATTTTATCTCCTGCAAATTTTTCATTTTCCAGACATTTGTAAACTATGTAAGTATGAAATTATGGAATTACATTCTCCTTAGTTATACAGGTAATTCAATTATTCTTTTTGTCAAATCTATAAAAAATGTTGTCTAAATCATGGATATTATTATTTTAACTTAAGTGGCTTCTAAAATTCCCACTTGTGAAATAATCAGGATATCAGGCCCACCCATTCTAATGAATAAGCATTTTTATCTTTGTACCTTATCCACAGTTAACATAGACTGTCTAAGTAAAAAAAAAAAAAAGCTGTATGTATAATTCAAGTAGAAACTTCCCAGTTTCCTAGATCTGTCTAGGACTTCTTTCCTTCTTGCATTTCTGTAAAGTTAGAAGTCTTATTATGTCAACAAAGGTCTCTTGATAAATGCCATGTTTATTCAAACGTTAGCCACAGATGTTTTCTGAGATTTTGCACTTCAACACCTGGCTGTGCCAAATGTGGTCATTTTATAAAGTCCTGGGAATCTGGCTCATTGCAAGTCACAGCATGTCTTCCCTGGCCTTTTGCAGAGAAATCTACGCTCATTTTACTTGTGCTTAGAGCTGGCTAAAGGCCAGCAAGCATCAATCTTAAAGCTGTGCATCTTTGTTAGCGCAGTGCTGTACTCTCATTAGGATTACCATATTAGCTTGAGCTCACAACCCTCAGATCAGGGCTGGATGGCATCCATCCAGCTTGGAGCATAGGCAAAAGAAGTATGCAAGACCCAGAGGGTAATACTGAAAATTAGAGAACCTCTCATATGAAAGTTACACAGATATTTAAAAAC
Organism: Arenaria interpres; assembly: GCA_013399435.1. Classification (NCBI taxonomy): domain Eukaryota; kingdom Metazoa; phylum Chordata; class Aves; order Charadriiformes; family Scolopacidae; genus Arenaria; species Arenaria interpres. The sequence continues at coordinate 164,991 of VXAK01020529.1, forward strand.
AGTCAATCAAACAAAAAAACCCAAAACAAAACAAAACAAAACAATAATTCCTAGGGTTAAAATTATGTCTAGTTTATATCAAATTGTTATTCTAGTGCAATTTTTATTTGAATAATAAATAAAAATCAACTATCAAGTTCAATATAGATGTTAGGAACAGCTGAATACATTAATGGTAGTATTAGTTTACAACTATTGTTAAACATGTCAAGTTTTCCCACTGTACTTCAAGGATTTTAAAATACTGAATTTTTGTTTAGCAAGATACTATGCTTGAGTGTGCAATTTGCAATATCCAGAATAAGCAGAATGACCTGCATGGAGCAGGTAGATATACCATGAGAGATCTGCACAGTTCTGGAGCGGTAGCTCTTGACCAGATGTGATACCTGTCAGCATCTCACATAGCACTAGACACTCATATTTAGACAATTCAAACAAGTCCCTAATCAGTACAATTATGATGCTTACAAAGTCTTTCAGCTGATGAAATGTACTTTTGAGGTATGTTGCTTTCTTGACTCCACTGAGGGCGTCACTTGATCTCCAGGGTGTGATTTTCTTCCTTAGTACTCTGATACTGGAAGCAGGCACAAACAGGCACAGCTATGGCACAGGGTCCATAAGGTTTTTCTTTGTATCTGTAGCAGCAGCTGGAAGATAGTTTTCATATCTAAAATTAAACGTCTCAATCGAGGGCTGACTACCTGATGGATTTTGATAAATATTTTAAAACTGCATTTTAACTATTAGATTACTATACAATGTTAGTTTCATAGAGATAATTTATGTTATGGCTCGTGTTTTCAGTGCAAATTCGTTGGTCCTAGTTCAAAAGGTTAACTAAATGGATTAAATTGAGGAGCATTTTGGATTGACTTGGTGAACTCTAAGGAACCTTTTTCTTTGACTAATGAACTGTTTTCTTTGACTCTTTCTTATATGTCATGTTGGCTTACCTTCAGCCAATTGAAATGTCTGTAGGGTAGAAGCTCAGACGTGCAAGTATGTACAGCACAGGGCCTATTAAACTAAGGTGTCTCATGCCTTTTTGGCATTCTTCCAGTAGTCTTTTACCTACAGTGATGAGATCTACACGTCTCATGCAGGGTTTGCTTGAGATACCTAAATATCAGTGCCTTGCACTGTTGGAGGCAGTCTGGGTGCATCCATGTCTCATGCAGGGTGCAGGTCTCTTCTAGCACCTTTGTCAGATTTCAAATCTGGTCTGTCTATCTATGGGGTCGCAGGTCCTGCCAGCAAACCTGCTCCAGTGTGGGCTCCTCTCTCCACGGGTCCACAGGTCCTGACAGGAACCTGCTCCAATGTGGTCTTCGCACAGGGTCACAGCCTCCACTGGGCATCCACCTGCTCTGGTGTGGGGTTTTCTGCGGGCTGCAGGTGGATATCTGCTCTCACCACAGTCTTCAGCATGGGCTGCAGGGGAATCTCTGCTCTGGCACCTGGAGTGCCTTCTCCCCCTCCCTCTTCACTAACCTTGGTGTCTGCAGAGCTGTTTCGCATATTCTCACTACTCTCCTCCGGCTGCAGTTGTGCAGGGTTGTTTGTTTTCTCCTTCCCAGAGGTACTATCACCCTTGCTGATGGGCTTAGCCTTGGTCAGCAGCATGTCCATCGAGGAGCCAGCTGGCATTGGCTCTATCGGACATGGAGGAAGCGTCTAGCAGCTTCTCATAGAAGCCAACCCTATAGCCTGCCCACTACCAAAACCTTGCCATGCAAACCCAATACAAGATCAGAATGTGGGCTGCAATATACTGAAGTGACACAAGTGGCTGAAACCATTCCAGAAGCAATTAAAAATTTATGAGCAACCACAGATTAGAGAAAGGCAACCAAAAATGCTCAATCCATTGGGAAGATGAGTTCATATTTATAAGCACTTCTTCATCATAAGTTTCTCAAGTCAGTCCCTCAATAATCAACTTTTCAATGTATGCTTGTCTCAGCAATACAGCCAGTGTGACCTTCCCTTTCCATTGGTTTCCATCTTTGCTTGCTGCTTGCAAATCTTCACATACAAAACTTGCTATCGGTTTGGCCCTTAACAATTTTGGGAAATATGTCTTCTGATAATATTTATTGATCACAGTCTATGATTAATAGTTTAGCAGAATGAAGTACAAACTAAAAAGAAAAAAATGTTACATTCATTAAACTGATGTCATCCTTAGAAGCAAAGTGGCAAAGAAAACTAAGATATAGTTAACATTATATATATGATACATTCCTGCAACACAGTATAGAACTTGATTTAGTTCAAACATATATAGAAATGATATAAACATATTTTTATAAATTACATTCAAGATTGCAGTCAAGAAACATCATTAAAATCTTGATTTTTAAAATTATTTTCTCAGGGCTTGATTATATTAAATCCAGGTTAAAAATTTTAAAAAAGAAAGACAAAGTTCACCGCAGAAGATAGAAGAAAGCAAGCTAGGATGCCTCATTTACTTGATAATAGATTCTGTTTCCATTTACATAAATAAAGTAAAAACCAAATGAAAAAGTAAATTTTGTGTAACGATGCCTGAGAAGAAAATCTTGACCGTACATCTAAGTTTTATTGAAAGTCCAATTTATTCTAAATTTTTGTAAATAATTGATGTAGTTAATTTCCCTTTGGGGACAAAAAAATTCTGTTGATATTCAGATTTCTGTCATCTCCTATGAATTTCACAATTACAATACCACTTTCCTCCAGAGAAAAAAATAATAAATTGATTCCATTGGTGCACTAGCTGGTAGTTTTAATAATTTTTTTTTTCAATAACATAGTGAAATCACAGATAAATAGAGGAGGTTGCTTAGGAAGTTCTTGTTCTGTTTTATAATATTGCTGGTCTATTTAAAAAAAATACTCAAATAAATAAAAAATCAGGATATATGGGCACCTCTTTATTTCAATATTTGTCTAATATGTCCAAAACAATGATATCACAAAAACAATCCTATTTTCAATTGGAGTCTGCATTTTCCATTATGTGTCTGGAGAGAGGTCTCTTTGAATAGATTCACTGAAAGATCAGGACCTTAAATTGAAAATTTCTTTGAATGAAGATCATAAGATTGGGTCTTGATTAAGTAAGAAAATATAGATTGCATTAATACTGCTCTCCGTGAATGCTACAAGCTGAAAAAGTTATTTAGTGCTTTTTGGTGACTCACTGTTTTCAGAAAACAAAGTAGCAAAATCAGTGACCTGAATAATGAGTATTTCTGACATGTGTGCTGAATACTTTGACCCAAGTGTTCTTCCTGTGACTTATTCACTATGTTCCTTCTACACTGGTTGAAAAGATCTATCCTGGTGAAAAACAGATCATAATGCTCACTCATAATTAAATAGGAAGTGGCCAGAAAGGTTGAAATAATAGACCACATTCCTATAATACTTACAATAACGAGCACATTAGAAATTTGCCTTATTGTCTTGCATATAGAACTCAGCAGTTCAGATGAAATTGCTGCTTCCAAGCCTTCTTGGAGTGTTTACAGCAGATTCGGGGCATTACGGGATAGCTAGCATTAAATCGCAAATGGGAACTCCACAACTTTTCCAGAAATTATTCCAGTGCTTCACAGTACTTGTCATAAAGTTCTCCTAATAACTCATGTTGGTGTTTTAAGCTTTCATCTACTTCATATACAAAATCTCTTTTGTATAATTAGTTGAATCAGGACTTATACTGTAAGGAGGATGCCTGTTCAAGGAAAAAAACCACAACAAATTTCTTCTTTTGGATACAAACATTTTTAAATGGCCTGAATACTGTTGTTTCAACAGATATTTTATTGGCAGACTACAGGCTCCTAAGGAAAATATAAATTCAGTGGACAAAACTCCAAAGTCTGAAGAATAGCCTTAAGATGGTGGGACTAGGATCCACTTATACAATAGTTCTAGCCCCCACTGAGAGGAGAAAATTGTCGGTAGCACTGCATTTAAAGAAGAAAGCACAGTAGATAAATGTAATCAGACAGAAGCTCCAAAGGAGGAGGATAAGCATGGAAACAGCAACTGAAGTAGTCTAAAATGCAGTATTTTTTTTCACTCGCCATGACTGCAGTATATATTACTCTGGTCTGAAAGGCCGATGTTGGTGGGATTATACTAGTGGGTAGTGGAAGAAAGACACGACAAGAGTTGGATGGAGCTATCAGTTTACAGATAGCCATCAAACACTAAGAAGTTATTAAATAACTGGACTACATTCACACAGATGGCAAGACAGCAAGCTTGAGTGCTATCATGGTTCATCCTCATGGCTAACTTGTCTGACTCTCTGGCCCACTCTCTGACTTTACTTTGAAGCCCTATGCATAGTATCTGACAAAGTTTACTCCAGGTACCACTCCTAAAAGATAGTAAGGCAGGAAGTCTGTCTGTGTCCACCCAACTCACCCCTGAGAAACTACCTCATGAAATGTTGCATTCTTAAATGCCTCCAGGTACCCTCATGGTACATCCATTGCGTACCCTTGGTTTCATGCAATAAAAATACCTCTCTGGCAGGTTGCCATGTAGCACTCACAGTGTTTCAGTCAGTCTTATTTTAAAAATAATACAAAATGATAACAGACCACAGGACCTCAACAGATCAAAAACAGGCTCCAGGTTCAAGTTCTGTGTAACATCGACATAGCCAACTGGCTCTAGAGAGAGAGTACATCCTTAGACTTGTGATCACAAAAAAACATACAGTTTCATTGGGCTTGTGGCCAGCAATTGGTCGCAAACCTCTATTATTTAACAGGACATGACAATGAAGTAAACTTCTCAAGGAATGAGGAGAAATGCCCTTTGGGTACAAGAAAAGGTGAAAAATCTGAAGTTCTCAAGAATTGTTCAAACAACGCCCAGGAAGAGTGTACCAGCAGTGTGGTAAAAAGCAATGCCAGTATGATTTCTAGTAAGGAGCAAAACCTGATCTGGAAAGTGAAAACCTTCCATGACCTTTCAGGGCTACAAATAGGAATTTTCAGGACTAAATGGGATTTGTACTCAGCTACTACTAAGAACTAAAATACAACAATATTACTGTCCTGAATTTTGGCTGTCTTTAGAGCGGCAAGCATTACCATGCTATTCAGACAAAATCAGATATATCTTACAGAAAAATTTCAAGACTGTGCCAGTGAGGCTGTGCAGTAAACATGCACATACTGAAAGAAGACCAGGTGGCCTGAAATAAACAAAAAATATTTATTTCCAGATGCACAACATACTCATGAGCAGGAATGAGAACATGTTTTTAGAAAAGTAGAATCAGCCATATGGGACAAATAAACAAAAGACTGAACAGAACTCTGAGTTACATTTCAGATCTCCATGAAGCATATTCAAAAGTATCAAAATTAAGCAATAACCAGAAGCTTCGGGAAACTTTTGGAGGAAGAAATGCAGAATTCAAAGTGGTGTTTTTCTGAGGGACAAAAGTTTTCCTTATGAGGCAGTTTTGGAGTCACTCTTTCAGAGAATGAATCAGAAATGAGACTTCTTTATCTCATATTTGCATTCTGAAAATTGCTGCATCAATACCATGAAGTTTTCTAAAGATCTGTTAGTTACTCTGAAAGTTATCTGGTAGATTTATTCACAGTAAGAACTTTAAATATAAGCAGAAAACACACAGCGTTAACTTATTTTCTTGAGACAGGTATCATATTACTATCACACAAATGTAGATATTTTCCCGAAAGTATGGACTAGGCAGTTCTGAGAACAAGTCTAGATTAAGGGGTTCCAGGGATCCTGAAGAGAAATATAGTTTGAATATGACGGTTTGGGGGTTTTTTAGTGAGTTTACTTTAATTCCTTCTGTGTAGTTGCTCTCTGGTTACATCCTCAGTATATTCACAAAGCAAACAGAATTATATATCAGTGATGCTTTTTCATCTTTTATGTATAGAACTTGTTGTCAGTCTTTACTACCACTAGGCAAACTGCTTTCAGGTTGGATAGATTGAATCAAACTCATGTCTGCTTTTCTGGAGGGCTTAAGGTAGTGTTTGACAGCAGATAGGACAGTTTAAGATAATTTAAGAGTTATGCTTAACACTGAACTTCAAGTATTTGAATGTCTGGTTGAACTGCAGCCAAAGAAGTTATTCTCAATTCATCTGCAGAGTCTGTCCCACCCAAAGGCCAACACTGAACATGTATTGAAGAGCTGGTGCTATAATTTTCTGCTCTGTGCAACTTGTTCACCAAGATCTTAATGCATCTCAATTACTATTCATAATCACAGAATTAAAAACTAGCTGATATGCTAATACATGTTTGTTATTAGCAATACGTAAGTATGAGAAAAAGCTGTTTGATGAAATAGTTTCTATAAGAGAAAGATAGTTTGTCAGAACCGAAACATTTGTAGACTCTTATTTTCTCCTTTGTGATCTAGTCCATTGGAAACCCTGTTGCCCTGACCAGCTTTCTGCTCTCTCTTCTGATTTGTTGGGCTCTGGGTTGTTCTTAGTACCTGTGTGGTTTGACAGGCCATTTTCTATGCTGGTGACCTCCCAGATTCAAAGAAGTCTCTACTCTGGCAAGGATGCCACTCTACAAAACAAATCATTCAATTGTACGTCGATTCTCATCTTCTGCAACTTGCTTGGCAGTTTACAAGAAAGCAAAGTTCCTAGGCTTAGCATCCCATTCTATCATTTAAGAAAATTATTTTCTGCTCAAATCCACTGAGAAGAATAAACTGTAAAGTGACCTACTTTGTGAATGGGATGTTTAATTTTCTGACTGTCTTAATTAATAATGAAGCAGCCAAATAGTTGACAGCAGGCCCAGAATTTTCAGGAAAAAAATAATAATCTTTTGTTTATAACATAGAAAGCCTACTGTTTTGTTGGTTTTTTTTACAGTCTTCTAATCTGAAATAGAACTTGTGCACACAAAAAATAGTTCTTCTGTGAGAGAAATCCCAGTTACTGGTCTGAAGATTACTGATCAATAATGAAGAACTGTAACACTGTGAAGAATGTAATAAACAATTCAACATCAAGTAATGAAAAGTCAGTATCTATACATTTACATAATTGCAGAATGGTTCATATTGGAAGGGATCTCCGAAGGTCATCTGGTCCAAACACCCTGCTCAAGCAGGGCCACCTAGACTCAGTTGCCCAGGACCATGTCCAGACAGCTCTTGAATATCTCTAAAGGTGGAGATTCCATAACGTCCCTGGGGAACCTGTGCTAGTGCTTGGTCATCCGTACAGTAATAAAGTGTTTCCTGATGTTCAGAGGGAATCTCCTGTGTTTTATCTTGTGCCCATTGCCTCTCGTCCTGCCACTGGGCACCACGGGAAAGAGCTTGGCTTCCTTCTCCTGGCACCCTCTCTTCAGGTATTTATATACATGATTGACAATTGGACAAGATGATCTTTAAGGTCCCTTCCAACCTAGAAGATTCTGTGATTCAGTGATAAGATTCCCCCCGAGCCTTCCCTTCCCAAGGCTGAACAGTCCCAACTCTCTCTGCCTCTCCTTTTAGGACAGATGCTGTAGTCCTTTCATCATCTTTGTGTCCTTCTATGGACTCTCTCAATTACATCCATGTCTCTCTTGCACTGAGGAGCCCAAAACTGGCCCCATTACTCTAGTTGTGGCCTTCCTATTGCTGAGTGGAAGGGAAGGATCAGGTCCTGCAGCCTGCTGGCAGCGCTCCTGATACAGTCCTGCGGCAATGGTATGTTGCTGCTTCATGTTCAGTTTGGTGTCAGCCCCCAGGTCTTTTTGAGGGAAGCAGCAGATACATTAACATCTGTTAAGAAATACTTGATTACAAAAGGGGTTGTATTCCTAAATAACTGTATTTTTTAGGCAGATTCTGAAGTGTTACTGAAAACACTGATGCTCAGTTCAGTTTATTACAAGACACTGAATATCTGCCTTACAGTTTATTGTTCATCTCAGTGGATTCTATAGACAGCTGTTTTAGTCACATCAGACTTGCAATAAAATGAAGATAGAGTGCTCCTTGAGATTATCACTTAGATTCATAGACAAATGATATTATGTTCATTTTAAGCACTGTTAAAATAATAAAGAAGTTACATTCTAAACTGGGGCTTCATGTGTATTATTTGAAATGGGTCTAAAGTGGCACTTGTCAAAATTCTAGAGTAATAAGGTCATCTCCTTTAGCAATTTCATTTTTTTCGAATCAAAACAATTGCTTCCGAGCCATGTATTACTGCTGACCCATATGCTGGTGTCTCAGCCAACAAATATATGGAACTACTTATCTCATTGTATACGCTAGAGACTTGGAAGGGTGGAAAGGATATTTGCCAGGAACACAAACTAAATATGGTTATATTTGTGCTCTGATAACCTGAATATATTATATTAAGGACTCAAAATTCTACTTTTATTTTCCTTTAAATTTTACTCTTTAGATCCAAATCCATGATGATTAAATGTGCCGTCATGGTTTTCATAAATCTCCAAGATCTTAACTTTGTCTTGCTTCTTTGATGCACCCTGTTCATTTAGAGCTACTCTGTTTTCTTCCTCAGTTTCTAGTCCTACCGTCCGTCCGTACACCAGAAATTTGCATGGCTCTTCATGCTGCTCCATCTATTTATTGCTTGCCTTTGTATGGCACTTCCTCTTTAAGCCGTTTGCCAAGTTCTGTTTAATCCTTGGCTATTAAACACCCATTTCTGGGATAAGAGTGTGGAACAGCTGAATTCCAGCTCAAACGCTGACCTCTTTGGGCTTCACAGTTTAAAAGATTTGGCTGTTTTACATGCAGTATGCAATCTGTGAAGTGTTATCAGAGCACGTGTAACTGATTAGGAAGCATGTTAAAAAAAAAACACTAAAAAACTGAGAAGGATTTAGCACTGTTAAAAAGGTAGTTTCCCAATTTCTTTAATTCAGCAGTTAGAAACATGCCAACAGGGTATGGAGTTTGCGTCATTTCTAATGCCTGCAGGTTCAGGGCCACTGCTCGTCTCAAAATCCACAGGGATATAGGCCATTGCAGACATCAGAAAAGGCACTTCTCAGTCTGTCCCACTGATATTTCTTCAGTTTGTATGCAGCAATTTGAGATTCATGAGTTGAAAAAACATAGCAGGAATGACCATGAGCCTCTAGCCTAATGACTAGGGTGGCTTGCTAGGAACTAGATGTCAGGGTCACAGTTTTTGCTGTCATGAATATTTCATCATTTGATCCAGCAACTGTAAAACAAAGAATATGTACCTTTTTGTAAATATATGGGAACCTTTGTCTTTCTGTCTTTCCTCCCCAACAACAAACCACAGTGATTTTTCTCTCTGGCCAATTTAGTCTATAAATGAATGACCTACTGATGCGATTGACTGACTAACACTCTGTCAACAGAGAGGAGAGTATCCTGCATCCAGCTCTTTCTTGGGTTACAGCGTGGAATAAATCTGAGGCACATCAGTCACCTGAATCATTATGTTTAATCATCTCAGTTGACAATGAAGTAAATTCCACAGAATCCATAGAAATTACATAAAACAGCCCTGTGAGAGAAATATTTTTAGGCAACTTGATATTTGTATATATTGATAAAGACAAAATGAAGTTTAGAATAAGAAATTTATTAACTCCTATTTACCAAAACTGACTGTGCTGGCCATTGTGAATCCCTTTCTTAAACTACTCTCTCTACAGAGATTTTGCATAAGAAATTAGACTGTGGTTTTCCTGACATCAGCCAATGACCTAAAATGTATGAATAAAATGTCACTACAACACTCTTGTAGTGTTGAAGACCTAGTTTCCAGTTGTTTGTTCAATGTTAAATCAGGAGTGTGTAGAGACACAAATGAAACCCTGCTTTCCCAAGTCCCATGATACTGAAGCATGTACTTTTTTTTTTTCTCTTAGTGAAGGACCTCATAGCGACAATGTTTTTAAAATCCAGCCATTATTCATAGACATTCTAATCATTTCATTGGATACAGGACAGGGATACTTAAGTTTGGCTCAGTATGACAATCCTAACAGAAATGTACACATCTGTACATATATATGTGTATACATACGCATACAAATCTATAACTATACACAGGAATTATATATATTTTTGCAATGTAAGATTAATTTAATATTTTCAGACATGTAATACTTGCTGCAGGGTGCTGTTTCCCTGAAGAATGTTTCTGGCAGCACTTTGACCCCATTTTCTTGTCATCTTTTGACAGCTTTTCCCATAGGGAAGATAGCCTATTTGACTTACATTATCCTTGAACCCCTTGCTACTTACTTGAACTTAATTTCTGTAACCAAGGCAATATCACAACTGAAGTTAAAAATCAAATCTCTGGGAATAGCCTTGCCCAGATTGATTCTTCCTTCAGACTGCATACTAAGCAGTCACACGGAGCTTCCAAACCTACAATAGACAAGAATTCCTCTCTTTCCGATCCCAAAGGAAGAAAATGGAACCCTTCTTTTCTTAGCAAGAGCTTTAGCTTCCAGCAGTCCATTACAGTCTGTATAAATTTCTTATAAGTTTTGTCCTTCAATTTGTCAGGTTGTACTGAATATTTCAATAAATGAAATACTTTGAGCTTCTTTAGGAACAAAATGGAAGATAAGAAGCTTATCATTAGTTGCAGTGTTTTTTAGAATGCACTGAACTGCATGTTCCAGAAAGAAATGCAAAGATCTTTGACATCCTACTGATGCTCAGTTATACGGTTCCCATTACTGCAATAGCTAGAAATCATAATATTTATTACTAATAATTGTCCTTTCATACTATCTTCAATGATACAGATAAGTAAGAATTACAATGACTTTACGAATGGAAAACTGGAAACCAGGGAGAACAATAGGCTTGCTGCAGGAAGCTTATGATTTCAACAATGAATACCCCAAGGCTACTGTAATCTCATTTCAGTTAAGTTATTTGATATTTCAGTATTTTGTCTAGATTAGTTGTCTAGGAGGCGTGTCCAATGGAGGTGGCAAGTCATAATTTCATCCTACAGTAGGTGCTGTACTTCCCTCAAGAGGCCCTTTCTCTTTTCTTTCTATTCCCCTGCTTTGTAGGGGAAGCTTAGGCAATAGATTCCTTATTTTTAAATAGCTAAAGATAGGTAAGTGGAACACAACTGATAATCATTTGTCATCTTCCTTCCTATGGGGGCATTCTCAGGGAAAAACTATGTCATACTTGTCAAAAATCTCTATTTTATTAAGATTTGGGTGAATGGGAAGAAGAAGGTGAAACTGAGTAACTGCCACATTTCCATTGTAATTTTGTCACAATGAAGCAAAACAAAGAACAATTACAGAGATTCATATGACAATAACACTGAACCAATTATTTTTATTAAGACTTTGAAATATGATCATCTCTATCCTTCCATAAAAAATACTTTTACTGCTGTTGTCCCGTGAACTTTTACCCAGTGAAGAGAAAATATATGCATTTACATCAACTCGTTTATACCTAAAGGAAAAAAATAATTCAATGTGATAAGGGAAATTTGTAAAAAGAAGAAACAAAAAGGGGTGGTTGGGAAGAAAGAGAAAACAAAAAGGTTATTAAAGCTCTTAAGACTCCAATACGATCCTTAACTTTACAGAATTTAACATTAGCTACAAAGGCTTTCTTAGCTCATATATTTGTCAGTTGTACCCACAAGGGGTAAAAAAATGAGTTCATCTTTTTAAAGAAACATTGAATAATGGTGCTACATCATACATGAATGCAAGAACCATTGGGCCAAAATGTTTTGGAAAACACTGATACATTCTCAAATGTGTTTTTATCCCTTCTTATGCCCCCTGTACTGCGATGTGCTTTGTATGAAGTGTTTGCATTATTCCTATTCTGTCTGATATTAAGAATGTGCATCTACAATATGTTGTACTGACATGATTTTGTCTAACAAAATTTGAAATGAAGGATACGTGTCTTAATAGGCCAGTTCAAATACCTTCCTAGTGGCTTCACGGACAACCCTTCAGTGTCTCCAGACACTTCAGCTGATTACTCTGAGTGGCTTCTGAAATTGGAGCTCTTCATGCATATGCCCCTATCTTTGAATATAACTTTAAATAAAGCCCATATTCTTTGTGACTTGTACTGAAATACTTTAAAAATTACCCATCATGCCTCTCTTAGAGGGTGAAAAACGTCAAAGGTTAAGGTAATCATATTTATCTTTGGCATAAGACTAGTTAAGGACCAGTACAGAATGAAACCTTTACTCAACAGTAATTGACAAAAGATGGCATTCTAGAAAATGCTTAATTTCCCATAAAGATTAAGTAACACGAGCACATAACTGGCATTATACTTTAATGCTTGTTGCTATTATTTAATAAAATACAGCATGCTATAGAGCTTCTGATCCATAACTCTGTATTTGTTCTTCACATGAGCTATTCACTGCACTCTGAGAAGAGGCAATGCAGATATTTTGCAGATCAGGTAATACATATGCATCCAGCAAAGGTGCTGTGAAATAAGAAAACAGTTACGAGTTAGTAGCTGAACAAACTTGTAGCTGCTGAGAAAACTTTTTCAGTAAAATGTCTGATTTCTTTTGTGTAAAAATGAAATTAATCCAAATTGTATAGTAATACATCTGGGGACTCCTTTTCCTCCCACACAGACATGGATGAACTAAACATGCTTGTGTAAGTGTAACACTGGTTTGAATGAAGAGAGGATTGCACCCTATATCTTCAAGACAAGGTTATATTCTCTAGGTTTTAACAGGATTGAAAATGGGAACAGATTAGATGAAAGTGTGAAAAAAACCAAAAGATACGTCCCTCTCCTCAAAATAACAAATAATCCAAAACCCCACATCCCCACACAATTAATATGAAGCACATATGTGTCATAAAACATTTAAGATTAAATGCATCTTGTGTTGGATACGTGTCTTCGATTCCGAGTTTGCTGTATCATGATTCACGTACATTTCGATGAATTAAGAAGATACAGTTAATTCAAAGCCACAGAGATGGATTTGCCACTCACATTGATTTGTTATTAATCCCCCAATCTTTTGCTAACTCTGAGTGTAGTCTGACAACAGAGAGGATCAGTAAAAAGCAGTTTCACTGCCACAGGGAATTTCACGTTTTAGAATAAAGAGGAACAGATCTATCGAGTGGCTCATGGCAGTGGATTTGCTGAAAGAGCATTTTACTCTTGGCATTGCACAGTGACTTAGGTTGATTCCTTTATTTGACCTTTATTTGCTGAATGATCTTCTTTTCTTTTGTGAATAATCATATTCAGGTTTATTGTCTGCTTGATAGTCCTTCACCATAACTTCACTGTCATTTTGTGCTAATTTTCCATAAATTACTTCAGAAAAAACAAACTACTCAATAACAAAGAATGGATTGTGAGAGTGCACCTTTGACATGATTTGTGGTGGTGTAGTCCCCATGTAGCTCTGTGATAAATACTGACTGTGCCAGTGCTGTGTCAGGTATCGGTCCCAAAATTATCAGAAGCATTCAACTTACTAGAGGATACTTTGATTTGTGCACTGAAGTATTAGGTTGGACAAAATATGAAATGTCAGACCTCTCTGTCCAAGGTTTGATGTCTTACATAATGCCATAGTTATATGACCCTTGTGCCATTTCCAAGCAGGGGTATTTTATTGTCCTGTAGGAGAAGCAGGTCTCTCAATTTTAGATTAATTAGGCTTGAGAGCATTGTGTTTCCAAATTGTTTGAATTGTTTTTCCAAGATAACTCCTTTTTTTTTTTTTGCCAGCTATTTTCTATGAACACTTTTGTGCTTGTTTATGATAATAAATATATCTCATTTCCTTGCTCCATTAAATGAAGTTACAGTAGAATTATTAAGGTTGTAAGAAGATTTCAAGAATACTACAAGAAGAAGAAGATATTGTTTTCCTTATTTATCTAGATTTAGTGCACTTGCATATGTCTGCTGTTTAGTTATTTTCTAATGTAATAAGAATTTATTTTCTCAATTTTAAACATGTGACTTACCCAAGGCACCTAGTTTAAATGAAATATCTGTCTCAAAGCTCCTCTTCAGTTCTTTTCAACGGAGCTTGTAATTACTAGAACACATGTATTTGTTAAGGTGGGTTGCAGATTGATACTAGTTCCCTCTCAGATGCTTTTTCTTTTGCCTCTGTGGAGAATTTGGACATTGTTGGAGTGAAGAATTCCCCCTGCTAGGGTGTGATGCTCAGTAGAGTTTAAGTTTCTGTTTGACAGAACAGGGCTGTTGTCTGTGTATTTTGTCTTGCTTTATGTGACGTTCATTTTCCATCACATGTAAGAATAGTGTCTCTGGAATTTAGCAACGTGCTGCTGAGATGTGTACACATAGATAACTATTACAGTGGTTACCATTAATTGAGAAGAAGACTAATTTCCATGGTATCTTTCAAGTGAGAATTCTTCCAAAGTTCTTGAACTTTTGAAAGAGTATAAAGATTACATTTTGAAGCAAAACAAAACAAAATTATCTGACATTGATAATGTGATATAGAAGTTTTTTTACAGTAGGAAATAGCAGCAGTTACAAGGAAATGTATTTAAGCTTTCATAATATTTGGCCAGAATTGTTCTAGAATTCTTTGAGTTAATGTGGGCTACTTCATTCAGATGATGACCAAGAAAAGGAATATGGAAAATCAGCAGGAAAAGGCAGTATTTAAAAAACATTTTATATAACCTTAGCATGAAATAGATTACTTTAATGAGTCAGTGCAAATCCAGGCAAATTTGGTGTATTTCAAAACTGTCACAACTGTGTTACTGATTAGTTTTAAAATATGATCAGAATTTATTTGCTGTGCTAGAAGAAAGCTCCAAAACATGACTTTTCAGGGTGGAGAATATAGCATTTCTTCTGAAGAAGAAAATTTAGCTTTAGTAGTTTTCACTTCAGTAGAATTTGCATTCTTTGCAAGAAGGGTATAGTCTTAACAGAAACAGGCACACATCCTGTACTGAGTTTCAGATGCTTAGTAAAACAATCTTTCTAAATACAAGTTCCATACACAGCATTGGGAGAGAAGCTGGTGCATAATTTTGAAAAAAATTTTGGCTTCCTGCATTTCTTTTCCCCTGCCAAACACATCCCTCACGGTCGGCACAGAGAAAGCTGCTCTCAGACGTTTCCCTGCTGATGATGGCAACACAGGGACATCATTACAGGAACATATTTTTGTCTGATGGACAAATAACATAACTTTTACTCACTTGTTTTTCACACTTAATATTTTTATAAATTTAACATGTGCATATGCAGTTTTTTTCAAATATATACAAATTAGAGATCTAAACCTAAATTTTCATTGAGAACTTCAAAGCCACTTTATTTTCTTGTGAAATAAATGTTGATCAATTAAAAAGTATTAAAAATGTCTAGGACAAATGGAATTTGTCCTAGAATTACTACGAATACAGTCTCTGATAACTAGGTGTAAAATATTTTTGACAAGTTTTCTGAGGCTAACTTTGCAATATCTAATCTTGAAAAACTATGTAAGACTAGACAAAACCAGCCAACATACCTGTCCAAGCTCCAAGCTTTTTTTTTAATGATTGCAGTGATTCTCTGATTTGTTCAGCTTTGTTAATTAAAATTTGCACCACTAATCACTCTTACTTATTTGTTGCTGCGCATGCTTACTTTTTACTAGTATTCAGGTAATTGCTAATTTCTCAATTAAGAGTTACCCAGAATTTTGAAATGGCCAGCAGTGATGAAGATGCTAGCAATAGCAGACGTAAAACGGCAATTATCAGCTGATGAAAATCAGCGTTTCTTCATTTACACAAAATTAGTTTCAAATGCAGAAAATTAAGTCAACGGAGAGACTTAGTCATTGTTGTCTTCTTGTTTTCATGGAGATTACTGTAATACAGTTAAAAGTTCATTTGAGATTAAATATGGCAAATGGAGGTAAGAATCACATAGCCACAAAATGACAAAAAGAATGAACTTTGTCAGGCAGTGTTTCTGCACAGCTGCAGCAACCATGAACCACCTGAACCTCTTCATCAGTGCGACTCCCTGCTATACACCAGTATTTCAGAGGTAAGCCAATGCACCCCAGTGATTAAGCCCTTCATAACCAGAGCGGTTTTCTCAATATCACGATCCTGTAACTTGACAACTTAATGTAGAGATTCCTGCGTAGGTCTTGATAATTTCAACTGAGCCAAGCAGTGAAAAGCCCAAGAAGGGGGTGGTAGAAGTTGTTAGTAGCAGCTGGCAGAGAGGCATCGGGATGGGGTGAACAGCTAAACTTGCTAAAGTGCAGGTTGACAGGTTTCTTGGGAGAGGCTTGACTGCCAGGATGCTTACAGTTGTTCTGGAGAATAGCATTTGCTGTGATAATGGCAGCAAATGCTGCCATAATGGCAGATGTCATCTACCTTGACTTCAGCAAGGCTTTTGACACTGTCTCCCATAACATCCTCATTGGGAAACTGAGGAAGTGTGGGCTGGATGAAGGAACAGTGAGGTGGATTGAGAACTGGCTGTGTGACAGGACCCAAAGGGTAATGATTAATGGAGCAGGTTCAAGCTGGAAGCCTGTAACCAGTGGTGTCCCCCAGGGGTCAATACTTGGTCCAGTGCTGTTCAACATATTCATCAGTGACCTGGATGAGGGGACAGAGTGTATCCTCAGCAAGTTTGCTGATGATACCAAACTGGGAGAGGTGGCTGACACCCCAGAGGGCCGTGCTGCCATCCAGCGAGATCTGGACAGGCTGGAGAGCTGGGCAAGGAAGAACCTCATGAAGTTCAACAGGGAAAAGTGTAGGGTCCTGCACCTGGGGAAGAAGAATGTTAGGCACCAATACAGGTTAGGCATGGACCTGCTGGAGACAAGCTCTGAAGAAAAGGATCTGGGGGTCCTGGTTGACAGCAAAATGACAATGAGCAAACAGTGTGCTCTTGTGGCCAGGAGGGCCAACGGAATCCTGGGCTGCATAGGGAAGAGTGTGGCCAGCAGGTCAAGGGAGGTCATTCTGCCCCTCTACTCTGCACTGGTGAGGCCACAACTGGAATACTGCGTCCAGTTCTGGGCTCCCCAGTTCAAGAGGGACAGGGAACTACTGGAAAGAGTCCAGCGTAGGGCTACAAAGATGATTCAAGGACTGGAGCATCTCCCTTATGAGGAGAGGCTGAGAGAGCTGGGACTCTTTAGTCTGGAGAAGAGAAGGCTGAGGGGAGACCTTATTAATGCCTACAAGTATCTCAAGGGCGGGCTGAAGGAGGAGGGAGCCAGACTCTTTTCAGTGGCTGCCAGTGAGAGGACAAGGGGCAATGGGCACAAGTTGGAACATAAAAGGTTCCACTCAAATATGAGGAAAAACTTTTTCACGGTGAGGGTGACAGAGCCCTGGAACAGGCTGCCCAGGGAGGTTGTGGAGTCCCCTTCTTTGGAGATTTTCAAGACCCACCTGGATGCAGTCCTGAGTGGCATGCTCTGACATGCTCTGGGTAGTCCTGCTTTGGCAGGGGAGTTGGACTAGATGATCTCTATGGTCCCTTCCAACTCTAAAAAATTTAGTGAAATTCAGTGAAATTCAGTGAAATTCTTTAAATGTTTGACTGTTGTGAATATTCTTCATGGTTATTAAAGGATCTTGGCCCTCATTGCCATGGCTAGATAGTATGTGTTGTCCTGATCTAAGAATATCCATTTTTTGTCAAGAGGTATATAGCAGTTTAAAATTTTCCTGTACTTGAAAGATAAAGCTTTTTCACAGTTGAGAGTGTCCTATTGCTGCTATTTTTAGGAAGTGTCTGACTATGCCTGAGACATCATTTGGGCTTATTCATGACTATGTCATCTTTTGGGGGGGGCTACAAATATTTATACTATCTCACAAGTTCTTATTATGCTGGAGAGGGAAAACCTCAAGATTTCTGTTTAACCATTGGTTAGGTTTTCTTTGGTTCATTTTTATATCTATTAAGATGCTACTCTTCATAAAGCATGACACTGAAGTACTTTATGTCAGATTATTAGAAACAAGTCTATCTTAATTGTATCTCCCTCCCAGTTTCCCTTTTGTGGCGGTGTACTCTCTGTCTGCGTCACCTTTACTGATGGATCTGATTTCCATCTCTGGTGAATTATCACACTGTCTCTATGTCCCTCAGGCTTACTGTAAGTCTACAGAGTGTGTGCCCTCATTTTACTTGTGTTCTGAAGTGGCAGGGCTATGCCATGCTGCTGTGATCCAGAAGCCACGCTGTTGTGCCTCTATGACCATATTGGAAAGCCCTGCTCATTGCTTCAGTGTTTAACTTCAGGTTGTGACTGGGCAAAACAGACCAATCAAATCAATCAAGAAAAGTCACAGATTTGACAAAAGAGCCCAGAATTCCAGAATGAGTATTGGGGAATGGATGAACTGTGGGTTTGGATCATGGTCATCCGTAACAGTTATCAAAACTATTAATTCTTCAAGCTTGAAACACTTAGCGAGTTCACCAGTGCGTGTTCCTCATAAGCCCATATGTCCAGCTCTACGTGGTTCCCCAGACAGAATGTAGGCCTGTACTATTTATGAATATTAATCTGGGTGAAGTTCTGAACATTAATGTATTTCTTTTTCTGCTTGAGTTCTGGTTCTAATGTACCTCCATGTACCACAGTCCCACTTTCAGAAATTGCAAGAATTTCAATTTGAAAGCACTGAAACAGATTTTTTTCAACTGATTTTTTTCTCTGTTTAGTTCCATAATACGTTTCTTCTTTTTGTAGTTAGATAATTGGTTTCTTAAAACCTCTTCATTAGCTGTATGAAAGGCTGCGCTGAATAAGGTTGGCGTTACTTGAAACAAATCTATTACTAACAAAGAATTTGTGTTCTCTTCATACTGAAGTGATAGCAGAGATTAGCAGCAAATTTAAAGAATAAGCAGGTCTGAAGGAAAACACTACTAGTACTAGGAGTTGAACTCTGGAGAACTTTGGATTTAGACCAAAACTTTATCACTCAGACCCATTTTTAGCACTGATTTCTTAATCTATTTTATCTATACTGATGTTACTTTACAAAGCTAATGTGAAAGAATGGAAAACCATGATCAGTTGTTGACAATAAATATAATGTATCAGTATTTCTTGTGATCACAATATAATATAGATTATTTGTGTTGGAGAGATATAGAGGTAGATCTGCCTTATGCACCATGTCCAAAATGGCTGATATGAGACTTAATATATTCATTACTTCTAATAGCTTTTCCAACTGCGTGCACCAGGAAATCAGTGATAGCCAATAGAGCGTGATCTTCTCTTTTAACAGAGATACTGATACAATCAAATGTAAAACACACCAACTGTATTCCTAGATACAACAGAGAGTAATAGCAAATTTACATGAATATTCATATATTGAGCTCAGAAAATGTGCACCTTGTTATTCATCACTTTAAAACATGTTTATAGAATACAAATATATTGGTTCTTGTTTTTTTTTCCCTAGTGTTGATGAAAATGAATAGTACTTAGGGACCAAGTCTGCCTATTAAAGTGATGTGATACATTACCATGCTTGTACAGAAATGAGCACAGATGGCGGGTCTATTACTTCTCTAGCAAGAAATTTGTCTTTTTCTTTTTTTTTTTTTTTTTTTTCATCAGGATTCAAATCTGAGCAACACTTGCTCAAGTCAGGCTACCTCTGTGGGGATCCTTAAAATATTTTTTCCATTACTTGTACATTAAGAGTAAAAGAAACAAAAAGTGATTAATGCTGTATTAAAACTTTATAATGAATGAAGTCTCTCAAACTGAGAGTATGAGATTTTTATATTTTTCCCCAACTAAGGGGAAACATATTTTGCATGAAAATGTAAGTCTACAGGGATGAAGTTTTGTGTACCATGCTGATTCCCTATAGCCCATTTAGCTCTGACAGATCATTTAGTTCACATTAGAATGTTTGAAGATGTGAGATTTATAGACATTCGTTAATTAAACACAATGATATGTGGAAAATAAGACAACAATATATAAGTAAGTTTATAATTTTTATATGCAAAAGATACCATTTCAAGCAGCAAGAGTAGATTAAACAAAAAGAGGTTGACTTCCATAATCTTACTTTTATGATAAGAATCAATAATTAAATACTTCATAAGGATTTGTCAATGCCTTATTATACACCTGCAGAAAACAAAAGGGTTTTCAGCCTGCCTTGTGACTTGTCAAAGCCTGTAATTACAAAAGAGTCAAAGTTAAATAATAGTTTTTAATGTCAATTGATCAAAGCCAGATCACCTTGCAGGGAAAGCAAATTTAATATGGGTTAGAATTTACAGTAACAGGAAAAAATGCAAAAATATGTGTTTATTTACTTCAATATGTTGAGTGTATTCCCTGCACCTGGGACGTGGCAATCCCAGGCACAAATACAGGTTGAGCGGAGAATGGCTGGAGAGCAGGCCTGAGGAGAAGGACGTGGGAGTGTTGGTAGATGAGAAGCTCAACATGAGCTGGTAGTGCACACTGGCAGCCCAGAAAGCCAACTGCATCCTGGGTTGCATCAAAAGAAGTGTGGCCAGCAGGTCTCGGGAGGTGATTCTACCCGTCTACTGTGCTCTGAGACCCCACCTGGAGGACTGTGTCCAGCTCTGGAGTCCTTGACACAGGAAGGACATGGACCTGCTGGAACGGATCCAGCAGAGGGCCATGAAAATGATCAGAGGGCTGGAACACCTCTGCTATGAAAACAGGCTGAGAGAGTTGGGATTGTTCAGCCTGGAGAAGAGAAGGCACCGGGGGGACCTTATAATGGTCTTCCACCTGAAGGGGGCCTACAGGAGAGATGGAGAAGGACTCTTTATCAGGGAATGGAGGGATAGGAAGAGGGATAATGGTTTTAAATTGAAAGAGGGGAGATGTCGATTAGATATTGGGAAGAAATTCTTTACTGTGAGGGTGGTGAAACGCTGCAACAGATTGCTGAGAGACATTGCAGATGCTCCATCCCTGGAAGTGTTCAAGGTCAGGCTGGATGGGGTTTTGAGCAACCTGGGCTAGTGGGAGGTGTCCCTGCCCATGGCGGGGTGTTGGAACTTGATGATCTTTAAGGTCCTTTCCAACTCTAACCATTCTATGATTCTATGATTTGGGGGTTCTATGCTGAGACCCCTATCATTTAGCAATGCAACATCACATGAAAAATGTTGCTCAACATTTATCCTGTGAACTGGTAAACAAAGGCAGGTTTGTCAAATTTGTGTGGTGGATTGACCCTGGCTGGACACCAGGTGCCAACCAAGTCACTCTATAACTCCCCTCCTGAACTGGACAGCGGGAGAAAAATAAGACAAAAGGCTTATGAGTCAAGATAAGGATGCTCAGCAATTACCATCACGGTAAAAACAGAGTCAACTTGGGGAATTCACTTAATTTATTAATTTATTATTTTTTTAGATCAGAGTAGGGTAACGAGAAATAAAACTAAATCTTAAAACCCTTCTCCTCCCACCCCTCCCTTCTTCCCAGGCTTCACTTCTATACTTCATTCCTTGCTTCCCTACCTCCTCTCTGTGAGCAGCACCGGGGAAAGGGTATTGGAGTTTATGGCCAGTTCATCATGTGTTGTTTCTGCTGCCCCTCCCTCCTCATTCTCTTCCCCTGCTCCAGCGTGGGGTCCCACCCACAGGAGACAGTCCCCCACAGACTTCTCCAACGTGGGGAAGAGTATTCATGAGAACTGAGACAACATTCAAATAGATTTTGGACATGTTTCTAGGATAACTTGAAGCTTCCAACCCAAATGGCAAGGAGCCATTGGGCCACACAGTTTGACAAAATGTGTAAATAAGACAAAGGCTATATTTTTTATGTGAGAAAGGTGAATCAGTCATTCCCTAGAAATAAATTTTAGCATTAGGTAATAGATCTCCTCTACCTGGGCAGCAGATCTGTATTTTGCCTTTGACAGAATACGAAAAGAATTACTATAACAGAATGACTAGGAGTGGGAGAGAGAACCAAATTAATTGCTTACGTATTTTACTGGTAAGTAAATCCAATTATTCCTTATGAACCACAGCTGAAGAGGAATTTAGAGGATGACAGCTCTAGTGAGGTTGGGGAACAAATTGAAACTTTTAATATCTGGTCCACTCACAAGACAGTATTACTTTCCCAGCAAATTTCCCTCACGTGAAAAAAAGGAGTTACTCCTATGGTAAATACCAGCTGTGCAACGGTACGGATTTCATTGTGGATATAGCTCAAAAAGAAATGATGTTCAGCCTTGAATGAGTCATTGCCAGATAATTTCCAGATGAGCTGAATTAATAAAATTGTAGCCTAGACAATTCTCAGCTTCTGCATGGTTTATTTCTTCCTGCATGGTTAGAGAAATGAGTACTGTCAATTAAATTAAAATAAGAAAAAGGTTGTTCTTTTTCGCCTAGTTATGCAGTTCACAGGCAAATGTGTAATAGTTGGGTTTGCAGCATTTGAAAAAAAGGTGTTAATTGAAGAATTCCGTGTGACAGAAAGTGAGAACATAGGTTTTGCGAGCTGTGAAACAGAAAATGGGAGCACTGTTTATGAAGGGAGGCATAACCTTTAAGGTTTTTTTTTGTATTGTTATAGTATGAAGAGAAATCGCTGCGTTGCATTAAACCAGTGTATTGAGTTAAACCAGTAATCCATCTGGTGAGTGTGGTGTTGTTCAGCTGGAAAGAGGAAGGAAGGAAGGAAGGAAGGAAGGAAGGAAGGAAGGAAGGAAGGAAGGAAGGAAGGAATTCCATACTGAATTATCTATTTTGATTAAGAAAAATAACTGTTGAAGAAGAATTTTTGAGAAAAACATTGGAGAAGATTTTTAGGTTTGGTTCTTGGTTGGTTTTTTTTGGTTTTTTTTTTTATCCTTAGAAGCTACTGGAAGATTTTTTGACCCTTCTCAAATTGCTGCTTTAAACGTTCCCCTAGGTCTAGCAGGCAGGCTGCAGGCTTTGTACACATACCTCTAAAGAGCTTTACCACATCACTACAAGACGGCAAATTTCCTTGTCACTACGAGACAGCACAAAAAGCTGTCTGCTATAAACTAAAATGCCATGTTGTGAGGAATATGAACCACTCATATATTCAATGCATTCAACAGTGCTATGAACAGCTTTTTAAACTCATTCAACTATCCTGTTCCAGTGAACCATATTTAAGTAAATTAAGCCTTGCTGTCCTGACTGTGCATCATTAACATCTATTTCAAGTAATAATACAGCTAGTGAATCAGTAAAGGGTTCCATAATGGCTTTTAGCAATCAGCTTATTATTTTTAGTATTTACCTTTAACTGATACAGTGTGTCCCGAATATTGGATACAGCTGACGATTTCCTTAAATGAAGAATGAATAAAGCTGGAATCTTTAACTGGTAACTAATTGTAGGTGATCATTGCTGTGATATGTTTATACATAATTGAATTTAAATTTGATATTATATCTGCTTCCAGTGAACTTGATTGCAAGCAGAAGAAATAGAGAGCCCACTTGCCCTAAATTGCACATGCAGAGCTGTATGTAGAAGGTCTAGAATTTTAGTATTTACTGTGTGAAAATAAATGCTTTATGGGACCTAAGTGATGAAAGACTGCTGGCTCTTAATACCTTAAAAGTGATGGAAAATTTTCCTGAGCCTCAGAATTCATTCTCTTTTGAAGCTTTTTGCAGAACTTGTAGTCCAAAAAGTATCTTCTTGTAATGCCTAAAGGAGCTACGCATTTTTGTCCCTCATACAGAAGGCAAATTGTGCTCTCTGGGACTTATGGAAAACTTGGTGCCATTTTGTATGACAGGGTTAATTTGTATCTATGAGCATGAACAATGTCAATTTAGGAATGGTATCTGCGTCCATATATGCTTCGTTAGGAATATTCTCAATCTCACTTAAGGTGATATTTAAGAAAATACCAAGACAAAATATTGTTGTTATGTGACAACCTTACTTTAATGAACGGCGTTCATTGCTTAGCATACATGGAAGGTTTTCTGCAAAGCTAAGAGGACCTGCAATGTTTTTCATAAAACACATTCTGCAAAATTTGAATATGCTGTTTCTATGCTCATATGCAGTTCTAATAGACAGGAATTAGATATTTCTTTACTCCATCCCTGATAGGGCTCTTTCCTTTCTTTTTCTTACAGTGTAACAGCTGGCAAAATATTTTTGAGACAGAGATACATAGAGCTATCCTCTTGTAGGGTATGCAGACAAAATCTAACATATGGAGGGTATTTGCATAATGTACAGTATCTGTGATGAGAAAATAGACATTCATGGGTTTTTTGCATAACTTGAGTAGTACATATAACATGGGAAGCTGAATGAAGAATTGCATCTTAATAAGCCACAGAATTCTGCTAGGTGGTTAATTTTAGTCCCTGTATTTTGAGTTTCGGTATATTAGAAATCTTCTACTTACTACAACAGTTCTTTCTTGCATGAGCATATATCTGGTTTCTGTTGCTTCTTTTTACATATCTATATATTAAGTAAATTCTGGCCTCCTCTGGACATACATCAGTTATGTAAAGCTAAATAATTTATGCACAGTTTGGCTGTTGTCCTGCAATAAATATTCTATCTGTATGGGCATTCACAAAAACACTAGGAAACTTCAGGTGTAGTTCTGAACACACAGTGTGTGTAGAATCTGGAATTTCTTTTAAAAACCTGAAGTGTCATGCATTTAGGCAATCACTATGTAGTTTGTATTTAGCAGAGCCAAAATGGAGGACAGTCTTTGCACACACAAAAAAATATGCATAGGACTGAATGTTCTTGCTTCAAAATGTAGATAACTCTTTTCTTGTTAAAGTTTGTGGTAAAATTAAAGCTATAATAAATAATACAACTTTGTGGAATGTAGTAATTATACTATGCGGTATTTCTTTT
>VXAK01020532.1:7300-23946 GCA_013399435.1 Arenaria interpres
CAATTTATTGAGATTCGGGAGGACACATGAGATTTTGCAACATTGAGGTTAATGGGTTTAAAATACACATTCCTCTTTGCATGCTACTTCATTTGTGAAAAAATAACTTGTGATACAAACTAGAAGTGACATGTCTTTATATAATATTTAATGAGCAGACATTTAACCCTATGGCTTAAGCTATAAAAGAGCTATTAAAATAGCAGTAACGTTAGGATAGACAGACTTGTCTTGGGTTTGGTTTCAACTGGTTGTTCTCAATATACTTTTGTAGCAGTAACTTCACGTGTGAATTTCATCACGGATTCTAAATTCTGGACTGTATCAGTTCAAGTACTTTGCCTATATTTTCAAAGCTATAAGTTATTCTGCCTTTGTCTGTCACCTTACTAATAGTCGCCCAATTTTAGTCTCACCAAATAATTTTGTATTACAGTCTTTTGCTACACTTCTTACCACTATGCCCTCTGTATAGAGAATGTACTCACCAATTTGAACACAAGGCTACCTCTTTCTCTTTCATACTTCTTGCTAGATTTCATACCAATATTTAATCACTATATAATCTTTTCCAAGTCCTTGAATGGGATTTACAGCTCTTGTCAAGTTCCCTGCTGATGAATCTACATCATTGTCAGCCTCTGTACAAGTTGAAGTTGTCCCAGATATATGTGTATGACTTACACTGACTCAGATGCAGACACACCCTAAAGCAATGTTTGAAGAATGTGATACAGCATATTATTCCTTTAAAACACTGCTCACCTGTAATTCATTATCCTCTTCTTTCTTTTTAATCCATGATTTTCCTTGAGTTTGTGGGTCTACCAAAAGGGGGTATCTAGTTGCCTTAGTGACAATGATACCATTCTGAATTGAGAGATCATCACCAGGCAGTCCCTGAAGATTCCATTCACTAATCTGAATAATAAAAAAGTAGGAATTATCCTTCAGCTACAATTGTTCTAAGAAATAATGGGGACATCAAGCAAAAGGGGATGTATATCTGAACCTGCTGAAAATTGATTAATACAGATGAAAAAATATTTCCAGGATTTTATTTTTATGTATGTTTCTAACTATAGAGTTAGATGACTAAAAAAGTATTTTAGAAGTGTAAGGAAGTCAAAAGGCAGCTTAATTGATAGCCATTAAACATTGGAATCAATTAAGAGAAAACCAAGTTAGGAGAGCTTTCGGGGCTTAATATTTACTGAAAGAAACTTGAAGATTCTGGCATTGTCCTGGGTTTGGTTTCTCATAAATTCACATTGAATGAAAAAACTTTATTCATTCTTTTTTAAATGTTCTCTTTGAAACAAAATTTATTTTTGAAACCAGACCCAGATAATATTGACAGAACGAAAAGCTAATAACCAAACTCACTGCTTTAGTAGATATGTGATCTGTAGCTATGGTGATGGGTTCTCAAAATAAGATACTTGAAAGTGCACTGTCTTACTGGCAATTGTGCAATATGTCACTTGTTTATAATATATAACTTTTTTATCTATCTAAACATTGCTCAGTACTCAGATGTTTTGTGGAAATTGCCAAGAACATTTGGAAACCCCAGAACTATACTGGCACAGCAATATTCGGGATTATAGTTCTGTTCTAAGCAAGCATAATGCTGGCTAAGAGTCACAGAACATGTTCATTGAAATTAAAATAAAACCCACCAAACACGAAGAACTTACTGTTGGTGGATCTACCAACATTGAAATCAGGTTCAAGTTTTCAGAAAAGGGGATTTTATGGGCTCTCATCTCTGCTTCCCATAAATCTTTAAGCAAAAGCTTCCTGAAGGTTTGATTAAAAGGTCCACAGTATGAAAGAAAACCTGTGCAGAGCAGTACATCTCCCACAAGTCTAGAAAAGGAACATAATCACAATTAAAAGGTGATGTAAGTTTCAATTTCTATTGATTTAGACAACCAGCTTTTGAAACATAAGATCTGTTCTGAGGACAATTTAGAGAGAGAACTGTTGCTCTTTGAGAACAACAGTTTCTTTGTGCTCCCAAAATATTTTTGTGGCAAAACTTAAGAGTAATATCATATGAAAACATTATCTTCAGCCCTACAAAGTAATAAAACCTTGATGACAGTTATTCTATCTTTCATAACTGAAGCAAGAAATTAGTTTATTTCTTAAAAATATGTCCGCAATACAATATTTACCAAAAGATACAAACTTAATTCTCTTGGAATGAGCAAATCTCACCAGAAATGCACAATTTATGTAAACAGAAGCATTCCACAGAAGCTGAGCCTAAACATGCAGGCTCTTTACCTTTAGCAACCATTTTCACAGGTTTCATGTTTTCTAGACAGCGTATCCCCCCGATGAGCAAGAATGGCAAAAACAGATGAGGAGGCGGCTTAGGTTCTCAACAAGTTTTTTGCCTTGGTCTTTACTGCCAACCTCTCTCCTCACATCTCCCAAGCTGAAGGGCCACAAAACCTGGGGGACAAAATCCCTCCCACTGTAAGTGAATAACGGAATCACAGAATGATATGGGGTTGGAAGGGACCTCTGGAGTCCCTCGAGTCCTCTGGACCTCAGCTAGTCCAACCGCCCTGCCAAAGCAGGTCCACCTACAGCAGGTTGCAGAGAAACCTGCAGGGTAGATTTAGATTAGACATTAAGAAGAAGTTCTTTACAATGAGGGTGGTGAGACACTGGAATGGGTTGCTCAGAGGGGTGGTGGAGGCCCCATCCCTGGAGATATTCAAGGTCAGACTTGATGAGGCTCTGAGCAACCTGATCTAGTTAAAGATGTCCCTGCTCACTGTAGGGGGGGTGGACTATATGACCTTTAAAGGTCCTTCATGACCTTCCAACCCAACACATCTATGATTTTAAAAATTCAAATTTCAGGATAGTTCACTTAATTGTGTAACTATATTAAGATTTCTGGGAAGAAAATGAAGTACAACTATTTAAGCTACTAAATTGCTTACTAACTCTTCAGGTTTTACATCTTTTTTTTTTCCTCTGATGAATTTGATACCTGTTAATCCGAGATTTAAATTCTTTACTTTGCTGAGTCCACCTAACTTTCTCTCCACTCAGTCCATCTATTAGTGCAGAGGCTGCTTGCATCTTTCTTCTGCATGTTTCTGCATCATTCAGCAAGTCCTATAATTGAAAAAATGTTGTACTTAATTTAGAAATAGAATGCAAAACTCTTTAGAGTTATTTTATATATTTTTTCATCCTCTTACATTTATTATGACCATTTTATTTATTTAAAACTAATTTTTGAGCACTGTAGGTGCATCTATTTTTTAATATGTTCCTATTCACACAAAGACGGAAATATGAGAGAACATAGGTTAAATCTTTTATTTTTATACCTGAACCTCACCCATGTCATTCACTGCACGTATCAGTTCCTTATTACAGAACAGTATTGTATGCAAGCATTTTTCATAATACTAAAATACTCTCACCATTTTCTCCTTCATTGCTGCATCAAACTTTGCCTGCACTTTATCCAGTTCAGCTTGCTTTTCATCTAATGCCTCCTGAGCCTTTGCTAATTCTGCATTAGCTATTTTCAGGTAGCCTTCCTGTTTTGCCAAGTTAGCCTACAAAGAGAAGAAATATTAAAGATAAGAAATATTAGAGCTCAGAGGGTTGTGATTAGGGGCACAGAATCCAGCTGGAAGTCTGTAACAAGTGGTGTTCCCCAGGGGTCAGTATTGGGTCCAGTCCTCTTCAATATATTCATCAATGACCTGGATGAAGGGATGGAATGTACCCTCAGCAAGTTTGCTGATAACACAAAACTAGAAGTGGTGGCTGACACCCCAGAAGGCTGTGCCGCCATACAGAGAGACCTGGACAGGCTGGAGAGTTGGGCCGAGAGAAACCTAATGAAATTTAACAAGGGCAAGTGCAGGATGCTGCACCTGGGGAGAAATAACCCCTTGCACCTCTACAGGTTGGGGGCTGACCCGCTGGAGAGCAGCTCTGAGGAAAAAGACCTTGGAGTTCTTGTGGACAACTGGATGACCATGAGCTAGCAATGTGCCCTTGTGGCCAAGAAGGCAAACGGCATCCTGGGGTGCATCAAGAAGAGCGTGGCCAGCAGGTCGAGGGAGGTCATCCTGCCCCTCTATTCTGCCCTGGTGAGGCCCCATCTGGAATACTGTGTCCAGTTCTGGGCTCCCCAGTTCAAGAAGGACAGGGAACTGCTAGAGAGGGTACAGCAAAGGGCCACAAAGATGATTAAGGGCCTGGAGCATCTCTCCTACAAGGAGAGGCTGAGGGACTTGGGTCTTTTTAGTCTTGAGAAGAGAAGGCTTAGGGGAGATCTAATTAATGCATACAAATACTTAAAGGGAGGGTGTCAGGAGGATGGGGCTGGTCTCTTTTTGGTGGTGCCCAGTGACAGGACAAGAGGGAACGGGCACAAACTTGAGTATAAGGAATTCCACCTAAACATGAGGACGAACTTCTTTACTGTTAGAGTGGCAGAGCACTGGAACAGGCTGCCCAGAGAGGTGGTGGAGTCTCCTTCTCTGGAGACATTCAAAACCCTCCCGGACAAGTTCCTGTGCAACGTGCTCTAGGTAGACCCACTCTGGCGGGAGGGTTGGACTAGATGATCTCCAGAGGTCCCTTCCAACCCCATATAATTCTATGATTAAAACAACAGTCATACAAGATTTGAATATACCTTGATTTTTAGTCTGATTAGTTCATATTCCTGAGACAATAATACATCAAAATAATTTTTACTTAATACTTATATAAATATTAAAATATTTAATCTGAAAACTATGTCACATATACAGCAGATACAATTTTTTTGTTAAATAACTATGTAGTACTACTCAAGGTTCCTATTAGCTACCGTCAACTTTTCTTCTTTTAAAAAATTTACATTTAAAGAAACTGGTTAAGGAAGCAAGGTTTATGATCTACACATATTGATTAGCTAAGAGGAACAATCACTCAATCTTCTTGCTTGATTATGTGCTTTATTATTTCTTTTTTATTTGTACATTCTGTAGCAATCAGCAATCACAACAGCAGCAATATGGTCTTTTATCAGCTAATATAGCTTTTATCTACTAGAAAACCAGTCCTAAAACTTAAACCTAAAAGCGAGTCTTCCCATTGCTTCTAAACTGATATTTATGCTGAACACAGGAAATTCATTAAACTATTTTTTGAATCATCCATGTACAGTGCTGTTGCTTTTGCAAATAACACTTCTACTGGTGACAAATAATGTGGAAAATATTTGGAATCACCATTCATGTGTTTTCCCCTTTTATTTTTTTCGTTTTTTTTTTTTTTTTAAACTCTGCTACATGTAGGGCTTAAACTCTTTTTTTAGAATTCAAAAAGTACAATCACTACATCTGAGTTTCTAGATGGTCTTTACCTCTGATAAAATTTTTCATTCAGATGTTCACAAACATCAAAAACAACAGCCACATTGAAGTAGAAATTACTCTTAAAAATGTTTTACTCTGTTTCCCACTACTGCAGCATATCTCCTTTATTGATGTGAGCTCTGAATCTCTTCAGAAAGGGCAAGGTATCAGTCTTCCAATCCAATTTATTGTGTGAAAGTAAAGAAAGTAAAATAGCTGCAAACCAATGTCTGCAGGACTCTTTATAACGAGAAGGAATGACAATCCTCTCCTGGTACAACTTTTTGAAGCAATTATAAAGTAATTCTAACATAATAAAACCTGAAAATAATAAGTCTGAAAGCATCTTCCACTGTACACAGTAAACTAGAGCATAAAAATTTGATCTAGGATAATTTTTTGCTCTGTGTTCTGTCTAGAATCAAGAAGAGGGCTTTTTCTGCTCTTACCATCCTTAGCCAATAAAGTCTACAGGCAATTATTTATCTAAATATTTTTTTTTTAATCCTACTGCTATTAAAGTAAATAAACTTAAATTACAATTTAATGCAAGGGATGATGTATTACCTTAAGTGGTAAGACTTCTCTGTTAACACCATAAAATATTGCCATGGCTTGTGTCCAAGAGAGGAGTCCTGCAACATTACCACACACCTTTTTACCATACTCCAGTGTATAGTCTTCCATGTTAAAGTAAGGCTGGAGTAGTTCTACAGTCTCATCATTGATTGTATCCTTAGGAAACTGCTGAAGGCTCTGCAAGAATGGGCCACTCATAAGCTGCAGAAAAACCCACAGGATATTTATAAGCTGTGTATGCATCTTACATTCAAAAGCTGTTCATAGGCAAGTATGTTAAAAAAAAGTTCCTAAAATTCTGCTGTAAAAAGACGTAATTGATACAGTTAATATTATATTAAGTGTGCTATTCAGTTGTAACTCCTCCCACATACCTACAATTATTTTAAAGTTTTAAGCAGTTACACTCCAGTAACTAGGCTTGCAAGTTATTGATGTACTTTCCATATTCCCTATTCTTGTGATCTGATTTAAAAATTATTTAAGCAGCAGCATTTAATAAAAAAAAAAAAAGAACCAAGATAAAGCCTCAGAAATTCATTTTTAACTTATCTAAAGAATGACAAAAAAACCTGCTTATTATGCATTTGTGAAATGTGATCTGCATTCTTCTGAAAAGGGAAATCATTGGTTTTAACTTTTTTCTACCAAATGTTTAAAATGTTAAAGGTAACTCATGGCATAACTGCTTATCCCATTTCACTATGTTGGTGGAAAATAAATGGTTTTGATGATTACTTAAATTCTGGAAAAGCTTAAATAAAAAGCAAGAACTCATATCCAAAATAAGAAATCTTTCTTTATTTGCATGACAAAAAAATTGAGGCAATCATATTGGCAAATTAATATACTAATAGCAGTAGAACAGAATTTAAAGAATGGCAGGAGAAGGCACGGAAATAAAAGAGTATTATGAAAGAAGATCAAAGTCCAGAAGGAAGAGATGGCTGTCTGATCAAGGAATTTAGGCCAGGAATATTGAAATGTAGAATGGGAAAACCCATCTCTTAGTCAGTCAAATAATCAAGGAGCCTGGGAGGATCAGAAAAGACTGTATAAATGTGAACCTGGAAGTTCCCAAAGACAAAGGGTTTTTCCAGAATGCCCTTATCTCATGTACGGTTAAACTTTATTGGTACGATTTATTTATATGCCGTCAGGTCATATGCCAGGCACAGGACAGGGAAAATCTAAAGCTCCTGCCACAAAAGTTTCTGAGCAATTAACCTACCACTTGCTACCAAATAAACTCTATTTACATACTTAGCCTATCTTAAAACTATATGTTTGCTTTTTTACAAAATTCTATCCTGTTTTGAGTAAATAGCATCATAAATTCTCTAATATGCAAACTGCTATTTCTGATGTTCAAGAAACACTGTTTGAAAACTCTACTTACTTTTAATGATTCCCCCCATGATGGCTTGCAGCAAGGCTTTTCTGGATCCATGGTAACTGGATCTACTTGCTTTTGGAATAGTAGCAGACAACAGTCCATGATCCTCATAATTAGGTGAGGAGGTTTGGCAAGTTTTCTAACAGTAGCGATATCCGCTGGTTTGATGGTCTATTTGAAGAAAAATGTAACAATGCTGCATCAATACCATTATTCTATTTTCCCATTCAATATCTTGATTTTAATGTTTGTCATAATTTTTTGAGGCAATTTTGTACTAAGTACATACGAAAAAAAAAGAGTAACTGGGTTTACTTTAATAAAATTCATAGTTTCATGAAACTGTAATAATTTTAATAAATATGTGCTAAACAAGAATATTTTTTCAGTGCTAAAGACATCACTCAAAAATCAAATTTCAATACATGGAACAGCTGTATTATTTTAACTTGTCACGCTAAGTGATTGAAGAAATATATAACGCAAAGTTGCACAGGACTTAATTAAAAGCAGTTTCATTGGTAAAATAGTATTTTGGCTTTTAAGGATTAAGTGTCATCATTCATTTCAAGATGGATTTGATTATTTTTGTCTGTTTTTAAGTTACTATAGGTAGGAGATACTGCTTTTCTACTTCATTTTCTTGTAACGTCACTGACACTTTGCTTAGTTCTGTAACTAATACAAAAATAATAAATGATTGCAAACTTGAAAACTAACACATTAATTTGTGTCTACAAAATACATGCATGTCACTACCTGTCTAGAAGGAGTAGTTACAGACACATTATAGATGCCACAGGAAAATGTAGGAGTCTCCACATTTTATAAGTTAATTTTGTCATCATTTTCGGAAGTTTATCTAAATGTCAATGTAAGAGCAAACAATGCTCTTTTTCAGGCTTTTTCCACTAAATGTTTTTTGTCACATAAATTTTGGTAACTCGAACAGAAGGCCTTAAAAATATAATACATAACTGATTTTTGATTCCAGAGTTCTTTACTTTTTATTTGTTCAGAGCAGAATAATGAAATAGTGCAGCAATGCCTCCAAACTTCTTAACCCTGATTCTGATCACCCAGAATCCCCTTGGTTTCCTCTTTCTCTCCAAATTAAGTGGGTTTTTTTGGTGAAGGAAGAGATAGCCTTTCATTCCTCTTGAGTACGAAGAAAAAAAACATTACTTTAGCATAAGAAGTATTCTATTGAATTCAGAATAACAGATATTATAAAGGCATCTATAACTTTTTGAAAGATTTATACCTTCCTAATGATCAAGTATTAGGGTGGAAGCAGAATACATACTATTTAATAATCTCTAAAGCAAAATGTGAGCTCCATAATTATTCATCAGAGGCATGACCACCAGCTGGTGATGTGTGAAGACTGCTGGTGACAGCAGTCAAAACCAAGTGAGAACTGCATGTTGGTGGCACCTTTCTTTCACAGGTGACTCATATAGTACTAAGCTAATCAAAAGATAAGAATTTTACTCACATTCAGTGCAGCTTCTGCTTCTTCTAATGCTGGTTTAGCTGCCTCCAGTTTAGTCTCTGCTTTCACTTTTTCTAAATCAATTTCATCTACAATTGTTTGTGCTTTATCTTTCACACCTTGGACTTCATTTTTCACTTTAGCTGCAGCTTCGGCACTTTCTGTGACTTCTGCTAGTACCTGAAGTGGATAATAAACACATAAAATATATAGATCAAAATGGTGGAACAAGCGACTAATTTATCAGACACAAGAGAAAACAGATATGTAAAGGCTGTTATACAGAAAAATATAAAGCTAACTCTAATAGCATATATAACTATAGAATAAAAATGAATACAATTTACAGAATCCCCACAAAGAAGTATCATATGAGTCTCTCAGCAGGAGCTGGATAGTAAAAAATTAATTATTTTTATAATGGATAGAAGAACTTTCAGTGGCTTTTAAAGCCAGTTTTTTATCGTGTGATGGATTTTTATCCTATTTGAACCTACACATTTTTGATACAAAAAGTATTTGTTTTTTTTTTGGTTTTTCACTGTAATTCTGCAGAGAAAAATAAAAATAGCATAGCTAATACAACTAATGGAAGGTGGCAAACCGCCTGCACCAATGCTCGGTTCTCTTTTACTCCTTTAGTCTAAAAGGACTAATTTAAGTAGTCTATTCAAAAAACAGCCCCATGTGAATTAACAGAATTAAGTTATCCATTTGTGTCTGATTCTTCAGCACATATATTTTTAATTCTCTTCTGCATGAGTGACATACAGTTGGTGTCAGAATGTTTTTTGACCACTATTAGCTATAGGGTCAAGGCTAGCAGTCTATGCATTTACAAGAACATAAATAATGATCTCAAACACCTGTGAGAAAAAAAAATTACAGATAAAGTCCCCAAATCCCTCAATATTTTTTTTTTTTGTGTGAAATCTAATTCTGGTTTCTATCAGTAAGAAGGGAAAGAAAGAAATATGTAGAATATGAACAATATTACATGTAGTTTAAATAAAAGTCTGTTGTTTTATTATTTCTCCATACGTCTTCTATTTCTAATGACCCAGAATAGTGCCCCATTGAAAATGTTAACTAAATTGAGTATGTGAATGATTGCCAGAGAGCTATTTCAAAACGTATACAAAATCTAAATATTAAACAAAGTGAACTCTACCAGCATATCTGTCATACTCCTGAAATATGAGAATGTCATTTCATCCCCTTCTGTAATGATTTTCTCTCTTGTGAGGCAAAAGGCCTTGAAGAATACAGACAACCCCTTAGCTATCACTAGCCAAAAGTTTCGTCTCCAGTGCATATTAAATTACCATTACAGCATCTTTCAGAAAACAGAATGTCTACATTAATACATTCCCTAACGTATTTTTCCAGAGATTCATTTTGGAAACTAGATTTCTACCAGACCACCAATTTCATGAACCCATGGACTTCTTGATAATGTAAAAGACAAAATATGAACTGAACTGTGATGAACTATTTTCTAAGGAATTTTGAAATACTAAAGTCTGGTTAAGTGCACATATAACCCCGAATTTAATAAATGTAAATCAAGCACACAAAAAAACCATGCAGCAAAAAATGAAACCTGATGCTTATAGAGGTGGGTAAAAAGTGAGAGGAGAACAAGGAAGGCACTCAACCTCTGTTTCAGCGTTAAAGAAGCACTTTCAGAAGTAAATGTTGAATGAACATGCTACAGAGAGAGGACTGAAATCTAATTTTAAAACATGATGCACAGTTTTTGGCTTGTACAAATTATGAAAAAATTCTGGAATAGCACTTTATGCCACTGAATATCCTGGTGCTGTCCGTTGCATTTTGTTATTTAACACTTAAGTACTTACTTTATCTGCCTTAACAGATGCCAAAGCCAGTTCCTTCTCCTTAATGGCCAGCTCCTGAGAGAGTTTAGCAACAGATTCACTGGCCTCCATCAGCTTAGACAGACCTATTAAGTAAAAGATAAAATTCAGAAAAATGGAAACGTCTTTTTTCCTAGTAAGATAATACAATCTAGCTCTAGGATCACAAATGCCTTGTACCTTGTGTTCTCATTTAAATTTGTGTAAAGGAGAGAAAGTGGTGTAAGCAGTCATACTATCATGATTGTGCTTACTATTCACGGATATAAATCATTTCAGAAGGTGCACAATGATTATAAACAAGGTTGATTCTTCAAAAGAGAAATTCATACTTCTTAGCTTTAGTTGGTTATAGCTGTAAACAGGACCTAAAAGTATATAGGTGGGACATTACCTGCAATAAAATATATCCTTATGCTCATTATATAGACGACTTAAAAAAAAGAAAGGAGAGACAGAAAGAAAGGAGAGACAGAAAGAAAGGAGAGAAAGAAAGGAGAGAGGTACATGAAGTTTATGTTGTGTCATGAAGTCACAGGACAATCAGAAAAAATCAGACTGATACTGCATTTGTATCACTGCATCAGGAAGTGATGATATAGATAAATAATAACAGTGAAGTCTTCTACAGACAGCTGAAAGTAGCCTCACGATCACAGGCCCTAGTTCTCATGAGGGACATCAACTACACTGATATTTGCTGGAAAGGCAACACAGCCATGCACACACAGTCCAGGAGGTTTCTGCGGGGCATTGATGATAAGTTTTTGACAGAGGTGGTAGAGGAACCAACCAAGAGAGGTGTGCTGCTGGACCTTGTGTTGACAAAAAAGGATGAATTGGGGATGTGAAGGTTGGAAGTAGAGTCCAGTTGGAGGCCTGTAACTAGTGGTGTTCCCCAGGGGTCAGTAGTGGGTCTGGTATTGTTCAACATATTGATCGACGACCTGGATGAGGGGACAGAGTGTACCCTCAGAAAGTTTGCTGAGGACACATAACTGGGAGAAGTGGCTGACACACCAGAAAGTTGTGCTGCCATTCTGCAAGACTTAGATAGGCTAGACAGTTGGGCAAAAAAGAACCTAATGAAGTTCAAGGGCAAGAATAGGGTTCTGCACCTAGGGAGGAATAACCCCATGCACCAGTATAGGTTAGGAGTTCACCTGCTGGAAAGCAGCTCTGCAGAGAAGGGACCTGGGAGTCCTGATGGACAAGTTGACCATGAGCAGCAATGTGCCACTGGTATTCTGGAGTGCATTAAAAAGAGCGTGGCCAGCAGGTTGAGGGAGGTCATCCTGCCCCTCTACTCTGCCCTGGTGAGGCCCCATCTGGAATACTGTGTCCAGTTCTGGGCTTCCCAGTTCAAGAAAGACAAGGAACTACTGAAAAGAGTACAGCTAAAGGCTACAAAGATGATCAAGGGAATGAACCACCTCTCTTATGAGGAAAGGCAGAGAGATCTGGGTCTGTTTAGCCTGGAGAAGGGAAGACTGAGAGGGGATCTCATCGATGCTTATAACTATATAAAGGGCAAGTGGCAAGAGGATGGGGCTGGTCTCTTTTCAGTGGTGCCTAGTGATAGGACTAGGGGCAATGAGCACAAACTGGAACACAGGAAATTCCACCTCAACATGAGGAAAAACTTTACTTTGAGGGTGACAGAGCACTGGAACAGGCTGCCCAGAGAGGTTTTGGAGTTTCCTTCTCTGGAGATATTCAAAACCCGCCTGGATGCGTTCCTGTCCAGCCTGATCTAAGTGAACCTGCTTTGGCAGGGGGGTTGGACTAGATGGTCTCCGAAAGTCCCTTCCAACCCGTACCATTATGTGACTCTGTGATTAGGATCCATAACTGCCTTCTAATAAGCAGTTCTTTGTAGGAAGAAGTGGGAAGAATTGGAGTCACCAAAAGTGGACCCAAAGGTTACAGAAAGGTTGTGATGTCCAGCACGTCCATATTTAGTTTACCATCTCTTCTCCCGGGTGACAGAGTGCAGAAAAGCCCATAAAAGCATCTGTGCCCAACTGCATCCCATCATAGCTCTTACATTTTGAAGTAACCATCCACAGAGGTTGTCAGCATTACTCTAACAGTTGCCCAGAAAGACATGAGTTTTCCCCCCTCTATAATTATTATATCTTCTGTCTTTCCCATGCATTCATGCATTCCTTTTTTCTCTCCTCTCCTGCACATAGATTTGAGCACAGACTTTTGGCTATTCCTGAGCTCCACATTGTATGCTGTAGCCTCTCTAGCCTCTCCTCTCTATTGCTGAATCTTAAAATCCTACAACTTGCCTGGAAGTATTCCCCTTACCTCCCTACCTAAGGGCTTATGTCAGAGCACACTTGCAGTTACATATCTGATGTGCAATGTTTCTCTGTGAAGTCCCTCCACTTTTCCGTTACCACGTTTCACACAGACAAACATTCTCTCCTAGCACATTTCTTGTTCTTCTGACATAGCTGCCTCGTGATCAGGCTACTGCTATTCTACAGACTCTTTATTATTACTTGCCAAAAGACAAGTTATTTTGCCACTCTCAACAATAAAGTTCAAAGGTACATTCCCTGAAAAACACTGACTGGGAGATAAGAGAGATGTTTTAGAATGTTTTCTTTTCCCAGACATATGCCACTTCCTAAAATACTCTTGAGTGATAGATGTACATACACACTAACATTCTACTCCCACCTCCCACTCCTCTGACAGCAATTTCCAGAATGATTGTTACTTCACTTCACTGTAAAGGAAAGTTCTGAAAGAGAAGCTATGAAAGGGAAAGTGATAAGCTTTGCTGCATTAGCTTTCCCTGCTACAATCCTAGAATGAGAAGAATTAGATTATTTCAAACAGATACCCAAAATTATAAGAACATTTCCATCATACTTTTCTGTATTTCAGATGCCAAGTTATAAAATGACCACAAGTAACAGCTACTTATTCTACAGCAGAAATCTGAAATAAATCAACTGTGAAGTGCTCACATTGTACAGTGAGAATTTCCACAGACAAGTTGAGAAGTAAATTAAGAACTGTGTTTATAGCTACTTCTCTCTACAGTAGCATTTGATGCTCTCTCTTGCCATTTTCAGGTTCTACTTTCTATTACAAATGCTAAATTGGAAAATTTAATATAATACTGAAATGAATGATTAAGCTCGAAACATCTTTGAGGCATTTTTGTAAAAGAATCATTGTGAACTGGTAATAGCTGGAGCGCTTAGAAATGGTCTTCATATGCCCCCAGTCTGAACCATAATCCAGCAGAACTGATTTTAAGTAATCACTAAATTAGTAGTCAAATATTAAAAACCCAGATCATTTGAGACCATACCTGGAAACACATGTTTATCCCTATTTTGCTTACCAATTTGCATACGTTCAGCTTGTTCATTAATAATTCCTAACTGTTCAGCATAAACTTCTTTGTAGCCATTGATGAAAGAGAGATAGGATTTAGGTGTTACAAAAGTTCTTCTTCGATACCTAAAACAGTATATCGGCAACATCAACTTAGCACATATCTTTGATATGTACTACATTTGATTACTTCCAATGAAACAGAAGATTATATAAATCAAGTCTTTAATTCAGTCAAACTCAAAATCAAATTTCTTCATAATGCAAACACTTATTTCAATTAGATTTTTTTTAATCCACATAAACAATGTTAAAGATTGTTGAATAGTGAAAATGAAGAAAATGAATTTGCAATGTAACAGTAATCACTTTTCATGGCCTTTGCATATATTGATGTAAGAGATTTGTTTTTGTATTAGCCTTAAGAGACACTCATTGATTCATAGAACACAATGAGTTCAAAACCCACTATCAGTAGCAACACTTCTGGGATTAATTATTTCATTTGTATAAAATATTACCTTTGGAAATAATTCTCACAGCTTTCTGAAACTATATCATGAAAGAGACCCATGGTTTCCACCACTTGTGTTTTAACTGATGCAGAGCAGACCATATTAAATTCTGAAAGAAAATGACTGGCTACAGCTACAAGAGCCTCCTTGGGCCATCGGCTGAACCAATCCATGGTGCACCCAGATATCAGACCAGGAAATTTCAAAGAACGTGCCCGGAACTTCTCACCTACCTAAAGAAAGTAACACTGTTAATTTATGATATGATACTTATTGGGTTGATCAAAATGTTTAATTCAGTTAAACAACTAAATAGTCTATTTTTTTCTTGCTAATTTTCTACTTAGAACACCCTGCAGTTTTTTCTTGCTAAATTTCCAACATTCAATATCCTGTGAAATTTTAAGGAAGAAGTTTTTGAAAAATACAGATGTTTTTAATATTTTAAAACTTCAATTAACTTATTTTAACTAATTTACATATTTAACTTATTTAACTTATTTGACAACTGTACTTTTATTATCTCAGCAAATCTAACCAGATTGAAGTAATCTTTTTGTGTGTCTTCAAATCTCCTTAAAAATATAAAGCTTGAATAATTCTGTCACACCTGATAGGATAGTTTGCTAATGGAAGTAAGGAAGACAGATATGAAGAAAAAACTTACTGGAGAAAAGCAGAGGACAACATGCAAGTTCTTCTTTGCCCGAGTTAAAAAATATTCATAAAGATTATCAAAGGTAGGAGGACACCGAGGCATCTCTTTTTTCATGATAGGTACCAATCCTTGAGTGATTTCATCCAATTCATCCCGAGCAAATAAATTAGAAATCTTTTTATAAAATTAAAATTGATAAGAAAATAAATCACATGGATGTAATTATTATAGAGTCTACAAATATTAATCTGCTTACATCTGTATCTCTCTCTCTCTCTGCATATATGCAATTTAGACAGAATAAAAACCCATTTTTTTCCCCTCACACAGACTTCATGTAAGTCCATTAAAAACAACGAAATCTACCTCAGTAAGAGTACTGATCTTGACTGGCCAGTGCATACTCATTTAATAAAGGCTACTGAAATAGCCACTGTAGCTCCTTATCTTTTCCTAGCTTACATTGAAATAAAGGTAGTCCATACTAAGAACACTCCTTATTTTTAAAGTTGAGATATTCTAGAGTTAATCATTATTGATTCTACAATTTATTGCCAAAATAAACAAACTAGTGGGAACTGCAGTTTCCCGCTTCTAAATTACATTGCCTGTCATGTTGAGACTCTTACCTCGCCTGAAGACAGGAGATTATTAACATATTCCAAAAATGACTCCTCTTTTATTTCATTATCAGTGAAAATAAAAGTGATGCCTTTTCCTTCTAATCCAGCTGTTCTATACAATGCTTTTAAATCATCTGAAAGATTGCTTACATTATAGGATCTAGGAGGAATAAGAAACATTACCTGTTAATTCAAAGCAACTCAGAATACTGCTAATTTCAGATTATAGCATTTTATAAATGACAGTGCAAACATCCTTTGTAAGCACATATATTTTGATTCAGGAATAATTAACACATAGTCTAGCTTTTTCAGCTCAAACTTAATCCACTGTTGTATACAAACCAGATAATTTATTGTTTTCCACATTTTTAAATGGTGGAAAAATGAAGAAAAAAAAAAAGGCTGTTAAGAACATAAGATTATGATTGTGTAAAGTAGCAGTATAAATTGGATTTAAATATTTCTGGCATTTCTTACCTGGTTAAAGTGATTTGAAATATTTTATAGCCAGCAATAAAGGAGGCCAACCTTGAAAGACTTTGTTTTCCAGAGCCACCAACTCCAACAAGTAAAGCATTTCCATATGCTGTCCGAATTATCCGAGAAATCTATGTAGGAAGAAATGGAAGAAAGCCCATTAATAAATTTAAATTAAAATGTTAATTAGCAAAATTAAAAATCTGTTATACTCTACACTTGATTTACCAGAGCACAATGTAAAGATTATTAAAAGGATTC
>VXAK01020533.1:4777-26917 GCA_013399435.1 Arenaria interpres
CCCCCCATCCCGAGACCGGGGTGCCCTGGGTGCCGTCTCCCCCCCTCCCCGTCTCCGTGCGCCCTGGGCCTCCCCTGAGATAGGCGTCCCCTGGGGCTGGGGGACAATCCCCCCCCCGCCACCGGCTGTCCCCATCCTGTCCTTGTTCCCCCCACGGCTCTCTCCCCTCCCGCTGCTCTGGGGCCTTCCCTGCCCTCATCCCGAGGGGCTGGTGTCGGTAGGAGCTCTCCTGGGGGGGTCGGTTTGGCTTTCGAGGGCTGAAAAACTAAAAAGAAGGGGGGGGCGCGGTGGGGAAAGGGAAGGGACAAACACAGGCCCTGCCAGGCCGGGTCGGCAGCTCCGCTGGAAACCGTTGTTTCTCCGCTGCTGGCTTCTCTTCTCCCCAAAATCCACCGTCTGGAGGATGTCTGGGGGCCACAGGGAGGTAGAGGGGCCTCTCCTTGGTGCCCGGGGGGGGTTGGTTTTCTCCCCCCCACACACCCCTTGTAGCGCTTTGGCTGTGAGAAGGAAGGGCCACATTGTGTTTACCTGCACGGCAGCGGAGTCCCGGTTGTCAGCTGGAAGGGAGCGGGGGGGCTCCCTTCCCTGGGCTCTTCCTGGGCTGGGGGCAACGGGAGGCTTTTGTCAAGAAAATCCCTTGGCCGGGTTGTCGGTGTCCCCGGCGGGTGACAGGGAGGACAGAGCAGGACAGAGGAGAGGCTGGATCCCCATCACCCTGGGGCAGGGTCTCCATCGCTGCCCGGTGCTGGCAGAGCAGCCAGGAGTCCGGGGGCTTTAGGGGGTGGCTTTCAGCTCCTGGCAAGACCGGTTAGAAAACTTCACAGCTCCTGATGCTTCCATATATTTAGGAGAAGTTGTATCTATGTGTACATCTTATATCCTGAATTTAGGTTCTCTGGCTCCTGTTTGAGTCCCTACCTTCTAACAGCAGTGACAATGTAGTTATTGGCAGACTGATGTGACTTTATTAAGTAGCTTCACAACTTAATTTAGCTTTTTTTTAAAAAAACTTTCAAAGGAAATCCTGACCTCTGAACAATGAAGATCTTAGACCCCGGCTAACTCTTAGACACACAAGCTGCTTGTGACTCCCTCCTCGCTCTCCTGAAGCAGATGTTGAAGTTCTTTAGAAGGATCTCCTCCATTCACAGCCGGTGCCTGCCTGAGAACAGCGGAAGCTCCCAACGATCTTGTGAGTATCAACTCAAATGTGGATTTTATTCCAGGCTCTTGTTTATGGCTGGGTTAAGCAGCAGCCTGCGGGTTTCGGTCTAATCCATTGCTTGTGCCAGAGAAGGCGCTGGATGGAGGAGCTGTGTCTTGTACGTGCTCCCAGGGAACCCTGCAGGGGTTGCAGAAAATGCCAGTCATGATGGGAAGTGGGGGGCAAGCTCAGTGTTGGGGGCCAGAGGTGTCCCTGACGCCTTGGTGCAGCTGGGGGTTTGTGCCATGTCGGCGGAGCGGTTTCATCTCCGAGCCTGCAAGACTTTCTCTGTAGAGCTGAGATAACGCTCTTCCCCGTGTGAAAGGTGCTTTGAAATTTCAGAATATCCTACATTGTTATATAAATGATAATTACCGTGCAATGAGAAACATCCCGGGAAGCAGTTCTGGGCTTCAACACAGCTCAAATGTTTTTGGTTTGTTTTTTAAATTTTGAACTGTGTTATAAAAAGGATGAAGCTGAGGGGGGAGGCGGGGTAAAAAACCCCTGTTGTTCTGAAGGGAAAGCAATCAAAACTCTCCACTGGGGCTGAGTCAAGGGAACTCTGCCTGCTCAGCACTGTAATCGGAGCGTTTGGGGCTTTTATATTTAACATATTGTCCAGGAATGTACAAAGGGAGCTCCTGGGACATGCACTACTCTACGGGTTTTTATAAGCTGACCGAGCCAAAGTATTCCTGGAAAGCAGTGGTGTGCTGTCACTGCCTGGCTTCCAGTCTGCGCCAGTTTCTCTGTGGGGGCAACATTACTGTTTGTTTTTTTAAAAAAAAAAAGAAAAAGAGGCAACGCTCTTACAAGGTGGGACAGATTTATTTATTCATGCTTGAGGTGCCCTATAGAAAGTGTATAGTAGAGCAGCAGGGACAGTCCAAAAAGCTATGGTTGGGCTTTCACTGCTTATTAATTAGCCTAATTAGTATTTAAAAGGATCTCTTGGGGGTGAAAGCTGTGTTAGCCAAGAAGCTTAGAAACCGTGGACAATTTAGGGGCCTGCCATAGTGTGGGATAAAAGTGGCAGCGCTAGAAGGGGAGAGTG
Organism: Arenaria interpres; assembly: GCA_013399435.1. Lineage (NCBI taxonomy): Eukaryota > Metazoa > Chordata > Aves > Charadriiformes > Scolopacidae > Arenaria > Arenaria interpres. The sequence continues at coordinate 7,039 of VXAK01020533.1, forward strand.
ACAGCTCAGACTTGATGTTTCTCGCCATCACCCGGTGTGGAGCTTTCTTCATAATAACAGGGAGATTTAATGTGCCGAAGTCTGCGTGTTGGATCCGTGGAGCTGAAGCGTGACGTAGTACCCTGGAAAAAAAACAGTTTACTCCTTTGTGCAGACCCGGGGCTGTTGTGTTAGTACAGCGGCAACGAGAAGAACAGTCGAGCGGAGAGTCTGCTGTAGGATTTCTGCAGTGGGGCTTTGTAAAGGTTTTGCTCCCGCGAGGCGTGATTTGAGACCAGCTTGTCGACAGGATCTGTTCTTTAATCCAGATGAAGACATGGGTTTTCATAGGAAAGCCTTTACCATAACACAGCCTTAGCATGGCGAGCGAAAATCATCAGTGTTGGTAACGTTGTCCTTGCTAAATCCTCTACATTTAAATAGCATCGAATAATCTGGAGTCTGAATTGGCAGCTTGCACAATGATTGATTGCCTGTCACCTCCTGCTGGGCACGGTGTGTTTTGAAAGGGATAAGTGCTGTCAGGGCCCAGCTTAATCTTAAGGAATGCAAGACAAAGGGGAAGTTGTTTAAAAGAAGATACTTTCCCTTTGGAGCCTGTCAGTTGGCTCCACCTACGGCTGAGCTACTCATTTATTGCTCTGGAGCAGCGGCTCTGGAGCCTGACTCTTCTTCCAGCTACATTGAGGAAACCACTTCTGAAGGTTACAGGGATTGTGAGGTCTTAAAAATCGTCCTTTTAAAACATTTATCTTCCGATTCAAGCATCTGCCGAAAGGAAGAGTAGTTGGAGAACCCTGAAGCGCAGGCTGGATTCCCTCTCTATGTGACAAGTGAGAGCAGCATGAGCCCTAATGCTAAATATTCCTGTAAATAATTGAATTATTGAATTTGGGAATGGCTGAATTGGAATGTTAGGTCCTTTTCTGTTGATCAACAGCTCGCTAAGGTGAGACTGATGACGAATGCTTGACTTGAGACCTTCTTGTTCTCCAGGTGCCTGAGCGGTGAGCCATGCTGGGCCGGAAAACAAGACTCCCCCACGACCTGAACAGCCACCGCCAGCTGAACCAGTCCTACCAGGAGGCTGTGCCCCTGCGGACCAGACCATCCAAGGAGACGGATGTCAGTTTGGAGGTGTTCAGCGGCTCGACACCCGAAATCAAACAGAGCCGCACCAGAGCCCAGCAGATGCGGGACAGGAAAGGTCGCAAAGCCGACATCAAAGACTCGAACGGGAGAGAGGCAGAAACAATCACCTTCATTTCTGGTACAGCAGAGGCTCCCCCAAACCAGAGCTTCTGCTGTTCCTCTCTGTCTCAGGCCTGGAACACGTACAAGGCTGTTTTCTGTTGTATAGTGACCTGTGGGGGCTGCTTTCAGGACTGCAGTGTCTGTATCCCCTACCCGGGGCCCGCTGAGACCTCCACCGATGATGGAAAGAACGGAGATTATAACGGGCGACTGCCAAACAGCCCCGCCAACGTCTCTCCCACTGAGAAGAATGGGAACCAGATCAAAAAGTCCAGCATGGGCAGCAGTTTCAGTTACCCAGATGTGAAACTGAAGGGCATTCCTGTCTATCAAAACAGGAGCCCCAGCCACCACCTGGAATCGGATTCGTGCTGCAAAGAGCTGCTGCCAGAGAAACCCTTCAGGAACAGCATAGAAAAGCCGCCGCTCCCCAGCAGCCACCGGAGTTCAGAGGAGTATTATTCCTTCCATGAGTCCGACCTGGACATCAGCGAGCTGAACGGCTCCATGTCCAGCAGGGAGATCGACGTCCTGATCTTCAAGAAGCTGACGGAGCTCTTCAGCGTCCACCAGATCGACGAGCTGGCTAAATGCACATCAGACACTGTCTTCCTAGAGAAGACTAACAAGATCTCGGACCTCATCAATAGCATAACTCAGGACTACAACCTGGACGAGCAGGATGCCGAATGCAGGCTGGTCCGAGGCATCATACGCATCAGCACCCGAAAAAGCAGGGTCCGGCCCCATATTTCTGTCCCAGCCAGCCAGAGCCACGAGGAGAAGTCCAGCAGAGGCAACGCACCGGACAGCGGGAACGAGACGATGCTGGAGTCCATGGTCATCAGCCAGGACGGTATGTGCAGGGTCCTTGGTGTTTCGGCTTCAACACCAGAGGGTTATTTTATCAAAGCCATGGAGATATGGCAAAGGAGCAGGGTTGGAAGCTGATGCTTCAGGCTGGGCTTATTTCCTGGGTTGCATGAACAGAGGTCCTAATGTGTAAATATTATTGGAGACCTCTTCTTCTCACCAGTCACTGCGCTGTGGCTTTCTTGATAGTATCTTTCACTGGCTGCTGAGCAATATAAGGACTTATTCTGCTGCTGCTGCAATGATTCTGGTTTTCCTCTGCACCTCTAAGCCAGGCAGAAAGACCGTGAGTCAAACTTAACTGGTATGACCAGATGAGCTGGCTTGTGCCAGAGGATGTCCAGTTACGAAGCTGGCTCTCTCCCCTGTGTCCTACCAGTGCTCTTTGCTAATGCCACCCTCAGACCGTGACAGAGTGGCTCCTGGGAGCCGAGACTTCCTCTGTGCAGTGGAGTGAGCCAGTAAACGTCCCTGCAAAGAGAAGGGAAGGGCTGATGCCAGAGTGGAATTGCCTCCTGGCTGTTTCAGGGATGCTTTCCTCCTTCTTTGGAGCAGCTCGAAGTGACTGACCTCCAGAACAGGTCCCGAGAGAGTTTGCTGTAGAAAGACCTTGAAAAGCTGAATATAGAGGGCGAGGGGACATCCAGAAGTCATGGAGGAAACCGGGTGGCTCTTGTGCTTTCCAGTTTAACAGTAAGGCTGCTGTTGCTTCCTGGTATTTAGAGGCTAATAAAGCTCAGATTACCAAGACAATGGTAGAAGCAATCTGAAGAATCAGACTCTACCTCTCCTGTTACCCGAGGGTGGTGCCTTCTGAAGGAGAGCCCTGACAGGGATCTTTACTCTTGAGTCACAGCTGCCCATCCTTTCCCCTCTCAGGCCCTCTTGCTTTTCCTTCCAGATCTGGCCGTGCAAATATCGGAAGAAACGCCAGCAGATGTGATAGCCAGGAATATGAGGCGGCACAGCAGCGCAGGTAACGTACCCGGCCGTGGGTCTGAGCTGTAGCAGCATCACAGGGGTGAGGGGAATGAATGCCCTAAACTTCCCCTATTACGTTTGCATTCCATTTTTCACCATTTACAAAGGCTGAGCTGGCACCTGCATCTCTGGTTGTCCTCAGGGGTATAGTTCTCTCGAGCTCAGAAAACTGCCTGGGTTGGTGGCTCCTCCTGAAAAAAAGAATGAAACCCAAGTTTGGAGCATTCTCTGGGCTTGGCCTGAGAGTTTTCAGTCTCTGGGTGTCCCCACAAAGTTTGGGGCTGGATTTGGGGTGTGACCAGTGGAGGTCACAGCTGGGTTATACTGGGAACAAAAGGAACTGTGCAAAAAGGGAAGCAGGGGACGGAGTGACGGGCTGTCCCCTGAGCTCTGATCCTCATGCTCCGCTCCAAAGAGCAGCCCAGGGCTAAAAGGCAAGTTTTCTCCTGCTTAATAACAGATCTGTCCTAGGAGATGGTTACAATCCGGGCAGGGTTGTTCCCTGCCTGTGGGCTTTGTGTGGCTTTCTCCTCCCTCATGATACACAAAGCCTTTTGTGGCAGCTCCTTGCCTAACTGCCAGGCGCTCGGCTGCTCTGGTTCACCTTGTCTAATGTCACCATCTCTTCTCTTTCCTCTCCAAGGCTCTCCAACAAGCAGAGATTCTTCTTTCCAAGACACAGAGACTGACTCATCTGGGGCACCTCTGCTTCAGGTGTATTGTTAAGGAAAAGGACCCGAGCAGCAGGCAGGCGTTTCGAGGCTTTGCTGCAATCAGATTTCTCCTCTTGCAATATGGAGCATGCTATGCCATTTTATTTCCCCTCTTCCAAGTCTGCCCTGATCCCTCGTTGAAGGCAAATTTCTCCTGCTGTCTGAATTTCACTGGATTTTTAATTTTTTTTTTTTTTATTTTTTTTTTTTGGACAATCTAGAACATCAAGGAAGTGAACTGTGGAGCTGATGAATTTGGGAGGTGGAGTGTGTGCCCAGGGAGGAGAAGATGGACAAGGAAGTCACACATAACTTGTGCCTCTGTGATTTCCATAGTTCACATTTAGCTTCAACAACCTCAGTGGCCCAGCCCTTTCCCTCTTTTGAGGATCTGTTGTACAGCTCTTGCTTTCTGGCATTCCATAATTTAACTTAGGTAGGGAATAACTGGATGGTGTCTCTGGGTTTGTGCCGATGCTGAGGTGAAGGCTGAGCACCTGCTCTCTGGGGGACCCAAATCTCCATTTAAAGTGGTCGGGTTGGTCCCCAAAAAGGTAAGTCCTCTGTCCCTGGGGTTTGCAGTAGCCAGATCCGCCCCTTAGTGGTGTCCCCTCCTGCTGCTGTGTAAGGAGAAGGTGGAGGTAAAGTGGTTCATTTAATCTTTGGCCTCTTGGCGTGTCTCCCGAGATAGAGCTAATTGCAGAGGGGTGGGATGGCTGGACAGATGCGCCACTCATCACCCGAGCAGACCATGGGGATCAGCTTCACGGTCACTGCCAGGCTGATGTGAGCCGCGGGCAGGGACGTTACCGGTTGCACGCGATGACCTGTGACTTGCGTGCCAGGGAGCTCTTCCTCCCTCATCTGCCAAGCCCTCTGCGTCTCCCCATCACGCTGACTGCTGGGGCAAGCCCTGAACTCGGGTTATGCCAGGTGAAGGGAACAGCCGGTTCATTTTTAGGTTTTAGTAATTAAGAATTGAGCGGTTTCGAGGGATTTTCTAGCAGAATAGTCCCAAGTGCCTTGCTTTGAAAGGAAAGTCTCCCCTGAGAGCGTCTCCAGGGGGTCTGTGAGGAACTGCTTGGTCCTGCCTTCCTCCTGGGTGCCTTCTCCTCCCCTTTGCTCCTCTCTAACAGCCGGGCAGAGGCAGGAGATGTGGAATCGCTGCCCCGAGGGCACGGTGCCAGGCGACCTTGAGGGCTGCAGCGTTGCAGCGGGAGGAAGCTGTATCTTACTGGTGTTGCCACTCGGCTGTTTATCAGAAAGCAAACACGTGAAGCCATGGGACTTGTTTATACATTCGGGTGCCCTTGGACGTGAATAGAAAAGGTTTAGTTGAATTTACCAGCCATAGAATAAACACACCCACTGTTTTTCTGGGGGAGAGGGAAACCAAAATAGGCCCCGTGCTTTGGTGTGGACTGTGTTTTTGTGCCTTAATTGGACTGAGATGTGCCTTAATTGGACTGAGATGTGCCTTAATTCAACTGAAATGTGCCTTTATTTCATAGCCTGTGATTACTCTTCAAAAGGTTGGGTAGGGGGGAAAGGATTGAATTCCTCCCGTGAGCAGTCAGGCTTACTTAAACCAGCCCAAATCCCTTTGAAATGTACAGTTGAAGTCCCTGTTAGAGCCTGTTTTTGTAAAGTGCTTGTGTTTCAGAGCGTGCTTTCATAAATCGTGGACACTACTGAGACCACACCTTGAGACACCGACGGAGAGCAATTTTGGAAATAAAGGGGAGAGACCGAGACTTGGGTTTGCCTTCCCCTCCTTGCTTTGTTTTTGTTTTTTTTTTTAAAGCTGTCGGTTGGTGAAAAATCCCATTTATGCAAGGAAGAGACTTGAAGCAAGGCCAGCCCGGGACTCCCGGAGGAGTTCCCCTCCTTCCCGAATGCCGCCACCATCCGATGGGCCCGTCTGGCTTCCTGCTTCCGAATGGATTTGTACAGACGTATATTTGGACAAGTTTACTTAAACCTGTGCACTGAGGCGTCAGCATGGGTCACGCTGACACGGAGCTCCGTGCTCTGGGCGCCGGAGCTTTTGGAGACGAGGGGCGAAAGAGCTGCCGATGGCTATTGCAGATGCGATAGGACATTTTTTTTATGTTTAGTCTGTGTACGAAGAGTGAATGTGTATGGATTAAGCTTGCAAAACCCCCCCCAAAAAACCCCAAAAAAACTCACTAAGAGGAAGACTGTCAACTCGACGGTCCCTGAAGCTGGTGCACCTGTGGTGTCTTACGGGATTCTTTTGCACTCCTTGGCCTTAAATGTCTGATTCGGTCTTTTTTTTTTTTTTTTTTATAAAGCAAACCATGTTGCTCTTTACCTGTGCTGTGTCTTTCACGTTCCTGCTTGCGTCCGTTTCGGGGAGAGCATCCCTCAGCGGAGGGGGGTTTGCGCAGGGGGTTGCTGATCCCTGCTGGCCCAGCAGAACACGGATAAAGGCGTTTTCATCCATTTGGCAGCCCTTGTCCCCGCTCAGGGGGGGCTGTTCAGGGGGGCTGGATGTCGGGCTGGTGCGTGGGACGTGGGGAAGCTGGGTGTGAATAAAGGAGCCCCTGGGGAAGCGCCTGTTTGCGTGGAGGGAAACCTGGACCTTCCCCCAGGGGTGATGCTGGAACTGAGCTCTGGAAAATGTGAGCCTTGGGGCGGGGGGGGGGAAGAATTTCCACCTCGTTCCCTGTGTTGTAGACAACCGTTGCTAGAAATTTGGGAATTGCTTCTGTCCCTGATGGCGGGGCAGGATCCTCTCGGGGAGGGAGGGTGGCTCCGTCTCTGCCCCTGTGACTCGAAGGACCAGTTTTGCGCTTTCTAATTTCACGATGACCCGCAGAGCTCCATTCCCTGCCCTCCCCTCGCCCTCCCTGGGCAGGGAGGTGGTCCTGGTGGGTTCCCCCCCACCCCGTGCTCAGGACCATCTCTGGTGCACGGGGTGGATGGTGTGAAGGATTGGCACTAACTCCTTGGGGTTTTTTTTTCCCCTTAAGTTCGATCTCTTAAGGACTTGTGATTCTTTTCCAGTCCGTGCAGAAAGGCAGGAGGCTGAGCCCAAACTTGAGTCCTTCTGTACACAGTTTCCTGCCTGTTCTGTCTTGATTTTGTTAAACGGGGACCGAGTTCAACCTGGCCGCCCACCCTTGGGCAGGAGGCAGAGTCCACAGCGGTTGTGCCAGAGATGTGTTTCCTGGAAGGATTTTTATAGCCCTGAACAGGTAAGTGCTGCCTTCTCTCGGCTGGGAAAGGTCTCCAGAGATGGTTTTGTGCCCGGAGCCCTTGAACCAGCTCATTGGGGCCCCAGGGAAATGGAGCAAAAGGCTCCGGCAGCAGCTTGTTGGCCAACCTCCAGCAGCCCCTGCGGGGACGTGGCTGTGTCACTGCTGTCTCCGTTGTCCCCACCTCCTCCTGAGCCACCCTGCTAGTTCCCCCTGCAAGTCTGGGCCGTGTTTCTCTGCCCTCTCTTCCTCTCTGAGTTTCTCCAGTGCTTTTCCTGGAAGAGGTTAGTGTTCCCGCAAGCAGCAGAGTGACCGAGTGGCTGTAACGGTGTCGAAGGGCTTCTGCTTCTCTCGGGCGCATTGAAACCCCGGGGAAAGGCTGTTTCTGGAGGTTTGGGGTCTGATTGCTGCTCAGTGGGGCTCTGTCTGCTGGATGCCCAGCCCAAGAGCTTGTCCCCTGTTTCCTAACCGTCTGGTTGCTCCAAAACTCCTGCTGCAAGATCATTGCGATTCCTGGAAATATTTGAAAACTTGACATTTAAACCTACGATCCCGCAGTCTCTGCTGTCAGCCCTGTGGTCAGCAACTCTTCTGCTTTTGAGTTTGCCCCACGGGTGATGGGTTTCCTTGCTCAGGGCCACACGTGGAATGAATCCACAGGGGGTTTTTTTTGCCTGCTGAAGGTCGCGTTTGCTGTCCATGAGGCTGTCTTGGCTGTTGCTGTAGTGGTTTTTCGCCCTGAGCACGAGCGTTGAGTGCTCTGCTGAGTGATCTGACAGAAAGACTTGGTTCTCCGAGTGGAGATCGTAGAAACACAAGAGCCCTTCACCCGGCCGCACGCGTGTAAACATGCTCTTTTCGTGCAGGTACTTCCTTTTGGGAGCCTGACTCAGCACCTTTCTTTCTCCGAAGACAATATTTGATTTTTATTGGGCTTGGTTTGGCCAGGAGACTCTCCGGAGACTCACGCTGGCCGTGGGTCCTCGCCCTGCCACAAAAGTGCTGTTCTTTAGTACGGTGACTTCGGTAGGACGGGAGATACCGCCCAGCCCAAGCCACCCACTGCCCCTGGTTCCCTGGGCTGGGGTTAAGGAAGAGCAGGAACTCTGCTGGGAATGGACGCGTGAGGCTTTGAGTGTTAAAGAAATTCATCTTCCCTGGACTGAATGATTTATTTTAGTGTGGTTTAGAAGTTAGAAAGCGGATGGATTGACCCTAATTCTTTCCAGCCTGGACCTTAATAACAGAGGAGCTGTGGCTTCTCCTCAAAGCAAGCAGTAAAATTAAATACCCAGTGCCTCCGTTTCCCTCTTGGGGCTTTTGCTCTTTCCTTGCTCTTTCTGAGGCAGTCCTGCAGCCTGGGTTGCTTCCCAAATGGTCTGAGCTGCAACATTCATTAATAAAAGCTAAGCCAGGAGGTGCTTTTAGAAGAAAAAGAACAAAATAAAAGACTTGGAGGGAACTTTGGCCATCTGGAAAGCTCCTGCAGAGCCTGTCTGCCTTCAAGGTTTTCTTTTAAAGGATGCAAGAAGGGGCCCAGCAGCGAGGGAGCTGTGACCGAGCGGGTGGAGGAGCTCCGGGCTGTGCTGGTGGCCACGGCTCCGGTGGGTGGCAGCACCGAAACGCCTTCTCCGGGTGACTCTACACGGGTGTGGAACGGCAAAGGGACCGTCATCGCCTGCCACCCTCCAGCACGGCCCTCCCTGGTAGGAGAAACATCTGCTGGGGGTCACAAGGATGTATTGGTGTGGTTTGGTTCCCGATGTCCCTCGTGGTGCCCGGCGTTTCCTTGCCGTGGTCACAAGGACGAGGCCACGGTCCGTGGTCTCAGGCTGAGGTGGGGATTCGCATCTCTGGAAGCCACTTTTGTAGCTGCTCAGACCAGAGCTGCCCTGCCCTGGTGTGGTTTATTGCAGGGGAAACTGGATTTTGGAAGCAAAAGGGTGCTTCTGATTCACCTTGGCCTGGGGAAAGTCGGTGGCAGCTGGGTGTTTGCAGAGGACAAGGCCATCAGGAGAAACACCTTCTGTTCCGCTGGCCGGAAGGGTTGAAGTCCAGGGGTAGCGCTGGGATCAACCGCCGTTCACAAACACAGCCCCGGGCATTCACCTGCCGGAGGGGTCAGAGCCGCGGTTACAGCCCTGCTCTCCCAGGACTTTGCCCTTTCCCTTTACCTGCATGAAAGGCAAAATGACATCCCCTCCCAAAAAAATCTCCCTCAGCTTCCTCTGGGGTTCCTGCCGCTGCCTCTTTGTCTTAACTCTGTCTTCTCTCAGCTGCTGCCCAACCTGTCTCCTGCAAGTGATGCCAACCAGAGCTCAGCCACGAGAACGCAGGCGTTTGAGTCCCGATTTCCCCAACGGCTGCCCTGGCTCCTGCAGGGGCCGAGGACAGGGACAGGCACCAGTTTTGGTGACACTGTGGGAGCTCTGCACAGGCAGCACAAAGCTCTGTAACAGACCCGCTGAGCCTATGGCTGCCACCAGGCTCCCAGATCCAGCTGCCAGCGATTGGATCGGGTCGGATTCAGGGTTTCTGGTGTTGGTTACCGGTATCTGAGGTGGTAACGGGGAAATAACGAAGCCGCATGAAGGGTTTGGGCTGGTCCCTGTTTGCTCACCCAGTGCCTGTCTGTGTTTGTCCCTTAGGAGGGGCTGGTGGCCGGCTGCGGGTCCCACTGCAGAGCCCAGCCGTCTTCTCTGATCTCCGGCAACCGCAGGGAGCAGCATCAGAGCTCGGACATAGCTGAGAACGGGGTAAAACTCATCACACCCTCAGAAGAGCAGCTTGGCCCTCCCAGCTCAGCACAGACCCTGGCAGGTACGCTCACGCCGGGGCTGAGGGCCACTGAGGCCAGCAGAATCTGGCTTTTTTTGGCAATCCCAGGAGACCCTGTTGGTTTGTCAGGGCCAAAGCACGGAGAGGCCAACGCCGGCAGGGTGAGCTGTACCATGAACAGGCAGGAGGATCCAGAGGAGAGGCAGCTGCCCCGACCTGGGCCACAGGGTCACGGCTCGAGTGGGTGGGTGTTGGTTTTTGACCCCCAAGAGCCTATAAAACCGGGAAACTAAATGCAAACAATGCCCTACTACTGGAAAAAAAAATAATAATATATATATAAAATAATATAAAAACACGCCAGGTGCAATGCCAGGCTGGACTTTGCCCAAGGAGGTTTTTCAGCCCTGTGTGCCCATTCCCTCTGGAAGGAGGTGGCAACATTTCGGGGCAGCAGAGGCAAGAAGCACAGGAGCAGGGACCTGGGGTAGCCCATCAAGGACTGACAGGAGCCCGGGCTTTCTTTTTGCTCATTAGCTCATCGTAAGGCAAACCTGGGGCAAGGGTGGCTTCCTCCGTGTGCAGTCACGCGCTGCTACGTGGAGAGCGGAGCCTGGAGCGATGAGCCTCGGTCATTCCCGGGTGTTTAAGCCGGGCATGGAGTCTGTCAGCGAGACACGCGGCTCCGACGGCCTCTCCTTGTCCAGAGAGAGACCGTCAGGGACCACAGGGACCCCGCGAGGCATTTACAGGTGGCTGCAGAGAGCATCACCCCCAGCCCTGCCAGGCAGACCCCCCCATCCCCAGTACCTCACTCCCTGGTACCGCCCCATCCCAGCCCGCGGGAGAAATCACACACTCCCCCTGGAAATAATGCCACTTTTTTGGTGTTGTGGGTTGTTTTGGTTTTTGGGTTTTTTTTTCCTTTATGTTGCACTGCAATTTTAACAAAGGTAGGAACATGCAGAGTAACGCCACTCGTCAGCAGGAGCTCAGCAGAGAAGGCGGCGATGCCTGTCAGTAGTCAGCAGGGAGAGAGAGGCTCTTGGAAAAGGGGCAGGAGACGCACTCCCGGCAAGAACAGCACCCCCAAAACCCCCCCGACGTCCCCTCCCTTGCCCACAACCACAGACACCCCCCCCCCACAGCCTTCCCTTGCCGTAGGACAGTGGGGCAACCTCTCCAGCTGCGATGGGAGCCCTCCAGGGCTCAGTCTGTTCCACTTCTGGCAAGAACAGAAGCAGCAGGAAGGAGGAGCCCAGTCTGTCTCTACTGCAAGAGCTGGGTGGGTTTTTTTTAAGACTGGTGTTTCCCTTCCCAAGGAGGCAGAAGGAGAATTATTTTACAAAATAAACTGGCCCTTGTTTTCATAGGAAAGCTGAGGGGAAGGGAGTAAAAGCTCCGGAGTACCTGCTGCCAAACTGAAACGGCAAAGAGCGCGTTAGCAGCTCTGAAGGGCCAGGAGATTAAGTTAAGGTATGTCCCAAAACCTCTCAAGCCTGGCTCTCGTAGCCCTAACACCCTTTTTGCTCTACCCCCTCCTTCTCTCCTAACTGCCGCCTGGGAAGGGTGGCAGATGGCTCCGACTGGAGCTGCTGGGGGACGATTCTGTGGCCTTGAGTTCTGCTCAGCACAGGACAAGTGAGGACGACTTCATGGAGCTGCCTCCACAGCGGGCTCGGGCAGGGGGAGCTGGAAGCGATTCCTTGCCCAAGGTAAGGGATCCCTACGTACGGCACCGCGTATCCTGCCCCATTCGACCGGCTGACTGAAAGAGGGGGGGGAGAAAGGGAGGACTCAGTTGAATTTAGCCTTTGAAAAGTCCATTTCTGGATGCTGTTCCATGAACCTGCAAGAAAAACAAAGACAAGAGCGTGGGTGTGAGTCAGCAGGAGCCACAGAACAGCTCTGTTTGGGGGGGGTTAAAGCATCCCTACTTCCTGCACCTATCGAGTTTGCTTCCTCCCCACACCCTCCACAGCAGGGACTGTTTTTCTGAGCTCCTCGGGACACACTCCCCACACTACAAACACTTTTCCTCAGGTCAGTGGTATCAGCAATTGAGGGCAGCAAGTCCAGACGCATGGGAGTTATTAATTATCAAACACACACCCTTCAACTGCTACCTCTCGGACGGACACGTAGCAGCTGAGACCGATTGTGGGGCAGAGGCGAGATTGTGAGGGCAGATTACGATTTAAGGTCAAACTTGTGATCTCGGGCATTACCGGGGACGTGGGGAATATCTCCAGTGCTGCGACAGTGAAAACTACTGCGGAGAACTCTGGTTTCAGGCGAGGTGCAACCCGATTTCAAACGTACAGCAATCCCAGCAGATCTATTTGGACTTAGGTTGCCACATCAGAGAGTTCTGAGAAGAAGACGCTGTGGCTACGAGTGATTAATGCACACAGAAGCTCCTGGCTTCCTCCTCTGCCCCGCAGTTCACCAAGGGACACAAAACAAAACCGTGGAGGGGGGGGATTCATGCACAAAGTGCAAGTGAGGGCAGGCCTCTTGCCTTCCTCAGTGCTCTCATCTCGTGGCTTCCCCTGAAACGCCACAGCCGCGTTTCCACTTTCCATTTCCACGGAAATATGCGCTGCAAAGAATCGTGTCCTTGTTTAGCAGCCAGGAGAGCTTCACGGGGACAGAGACTGGGTCCCACCTGGGTGTCACCCAGTCTACTTTGGCCTGAACAAAGTCTAAACTTCCTATCCCTGCTTTACCAGCCAAACTTCCAGAGCACCAAACGAGTGACCTTGCCAACGAGGTATCCTGTATGTGGACTTCCCAGGAGGAGAGGGCTACCTCCTGCTCAACTAACTCAACAGACAGGCACTAAGGAAGTCCGGTCTCCGCTCTAAACCGGTTGCACCCTACTCTGTACCTGGCACAATGATCAGTGAAGCTTCTGCCGCTACAGATAAGCCAAGGAAGAGAAGGAGCCAGGCCTGTTATGCTTAATCCTGCTTCCAATCCCGAGATAAGATGTGGATTTGTGCTTGCTGAAGGAGCTGCATGACCCAGAATTGCCTCTGCGCCTTCCCAAACGGCCTTGGGAGCTCGGCGGGTAATTTTCCTGCCAAGGTGCGTTGATGCCAAACAGGGCAATAAAGGCATAAAAAGCGCTATTGGCTTGGAGACAGCTCTCTGGTGGCAGGTGCGCAGGGAGGGGGTGATTATCTGGGCTACCGGGTAAAGGGAGATTAGAAAACAATCAAGACCGTGTTAAAGTTCAGTTGAGATGGTACCTCCAGTCCCAAACATGCTTTCTGGACTTGGAATCAGCAGATTAAGATAATTCCAGAGGTAGGCTATTGCCAGGATTTCCCGTTATGCTTTCTAACCCCACGGGCTTTTATAGACGCTGGTGGCTGGCCAACAATTTGATGACTACGTAACTGCAGAGGTGACCACAGGCAGGACTGAAGGCCGACCTGTTTTCTGCTCACGTTATTCGTGGCAAAGAGGAAGAGAGGGGCTCAGGAGAGCCAATACCCCCAAATTAATGAGGTTTACGTACTTTTTCAAAATGTCTTGCTTCTTCTGTTCGTCAGATGTGGGGAGGCCCATGGATTTCTGTCGTTGATCATACATCATTTTCTCCACCATGCTGCGAGTCTCGCTGTCCAGGTCTGACAACTAAAAGCAAGGATTTCTATCAAAACGGGGATAATTTGTCTCAACCCATACACCCCCCCTGCTTGGAGAGAACACGGATACGTTGAGGTTACGCCACGCTGGGCACACGGCTGCAGAAATACTTCTACAGACACTCATTTAGAGACTCAGCTTCATTCGTTTAAAGTTTGGGGGGGGGCACTTATGTTAGATGAGAGCATCATAAGCAGCAGCACTCCCAGTACTGGTTTTAAACTGGTAAAAAAAACAAGACATAGAAGCTGAGCGTGAGTGCGTTTAGGAGAAGGCTCCATTCGGTAAAATTGGGGGAGTTCTTACCTTGGAGTTTTCTGGACAGATTTTCTTGGTGTTGATTTCTGGGTCTGTGGAGACTAGTTTGTTCCACCATTCCATCTTGTTGATCTGAAGGAATGAAGAAGCAAAAAAATATTTTATTTTTCCTGGCCTTGTTCTAGGAAACTTAAAATCTCAGTCACAGGAAAAAAAGGCTGCTGGAATCAAACTTTATTTGATGGTTTTCTAAATGTCAGTGAAATCTGAACATGGATAAAGGGCACTACATTCATTTCAAACCGCTTTAGGTGGCTTGAACTTCCACAGCTGGGAAATCTGATGTCACGTTTGGCATGACATGAACGGGATTACAAACTAATCACCTGGAGAGGGCCAGAAGGGACATAATAAGCAAAAAGGTCTGTCCCCAGATTTTCAGGTCCCTAACAGATGCCAAAGCATGGCGCTGTTCCAGTAAGGAACAACTTTAAAATGACTGATTTCCTTCCAGCTTTTCCTGAACTGCTGAGCAATCAATTGGATATCCTGGATTAGCATGAAGTTAGGCTGGAAACAGGGAATTTGCAATACCCTGCTTCCTACAGCATCACTGACCAAGGATGAGCACAGCATGGTTTTTCTGCTTCAGCTGACAAAGCCCAGAGCTTTTACAGGCTTTTTCAGACTCTTGTTTCACCAGGAAGAGGCAGACGAGCCTGAATCTTCCCCGATTCATTCTGCTTTACCTTCTCCAGGTGCACGGTGACGGTTTTACCATCTTCAATCAGCCAGGAGCTCTCCTCCACCTTCACTTCATTGAAAAGCTCTCCGTCAATGACAGGGGAATGGCCCTTCAGGCCAACTTTGAGGTGCCGTCTCTGGATATCCACCACCATGTCCTTCCCCTTCAACCTGAAGTTCACCTTGAAAGGGATGGCCAGCTGGACCAGAGAGAGAGATCAGATTTGAGGAGCTGAGCAGTGAAGCCTCTCCTTACCCTCTTGTGCTGCTATTTTTGCCTTGGTTTCACCAGAGTAAGACCGAACACGCAATATTTTCCTTGGGGGACTGAGTGAGCGGGAGGTGAAAGGATACAAGAATAAGCTTGGCACCAGGATGGCCAATACCTCAAAGGTATCATAAAACGAAAAGCAGATTTTAATGTCTTGTTTAAACAAGACCAAGGTTTCGCAAAGTTAACTACAGCTTTTTGGGCATTTTATTTTTAGTTACCAAGCTCTCCCCAGGTATTGAAATGCTGCCGTTAAGTACAACTAACAACCTTCCACAGGCAACTGAGATACAGGGCATCTGCTCCCCCGTTCTTATCAGCACCCGCGCTTATTCTCCAGCTCAGATTCCTCCGATCCTGGTAATAAGGCAATACTCACATCCAGTTCTGAAAGAGTCTGCGTCCATCTATAATTTGGGAGGTCAGCTCCATTGCCAGAGTTGGGTTTAAGTTTTCCTTTATCCTTCTCATCTTCCTCTTCGTCATCTGTTCCCTAAGCAACCAATTTAAAGTGTAAAGAAGCTTTTCAAGTTTCTATGTATCACGTGTAACAACAGTCCCCAGGTTTTATGAGAATTTCAGGTCAGCTGCACATATTTGACATTCACATACATTTAGGTGAATGAATAGGTGTTTCTGTTTAAACATGATTGCAAAAAATAGGAAAACAAAACACACAAAAGAACCCCACCCATTGAAATCTTTGGAAATTAAGTGTGAATTGTCAACGTATTCCCTCACATTTACAGGAGTTCTCATGGTTGTGCAGAAACTTAGAATTTCTCTCCAACTAAAAGTCCCCAGATGAGCTGTACCTGCTTGTTAGAATCTGAAGATTCGCCTTCATCCTCCGAGGGTTTCACTGGGGCGCTGTTAACCTGTCCTTGTGCCTCTTTTTTCTGTTTAAAAAGAGAAGGAACACGCTCAGACAAGTGCTGGCACATGGTGTAACTTGCTGATCTGACACAAGGTGGCCTCAGCCTCTTCAGCTGAAACTAAAGAGCGGGACTCGGAGCTACACCCAAGACCCATGGGGAATTTTCAGCCCTGAGAAGAGCGTTGAAGGAAAGCGGTGCTGCCAAGGGGAAGAATCCCTTGGTCCTCACACCTTGAGGACTGTAGCAGAGGGTGTTGCTACAATCAGAGAGCTTCCTGAAGCAGAAAGACAAAGTGAGTTATGGGAGAATCCACATGAAAATGCAAGGGTTTGGCCTAGGCTGATTTAATTTCAAAGCACACCAGTCTGGCGGTTCCAGCACTGCAAAAGAACAAGCCTTGAGCCATTTTAACCCCTCACTGCCCCCTGAGCTACACGTCAACCAGCGGAGGAGATGACCCAGATGGTACCTGCAGGTGCCAGGCACCGCTCTCACCTGATCTATTTCCAGCTGCAGCCTTTCTGCTTCCTCATCCGTAAGTTCCTTAATCCTTGGCTCGTTTGCTTCTTGCTTTTCTTTAGCCAGCTTTGCAGCTCTCTCTGCTTTTTCACGCCGCTCTGCCTCTTGACGAGCCTTTTTCTCTTTCCGTTCCTTCTGAGCCAGTTTGTTGTGATGGTTGAAGGTATCTGTGATCAGCTGAAAGACAAGAAGAGATATCGAAGGGTTTTTAAAAATCACCACTTTTTCAAACCCAAATGAAGCCAACTCACTGCCTACTGAGCATAAGAACATTTGTTAGTTCTACAGATTTTGTGACTTCTCCCTTTCTTTTCATGCTAGTTTTTTGACTGAAAATCTAGAGCGGGGGAAAACTCAAAATGTTTAAATGTAGTTCTTCCTTACACAGGGAGTGTAATTCCATGGAGATAACATAGAAATCAAAATTCTCCATTTCTTTTGGCCTTTGTGTAATTCCAGCAGGGCGAGCAGATGCCTAACCCAGCCATTTGACAGTTACTCCGTACATGAAGGACAGCTGGAAGAATGGAGACACTGGATCTAAGTTTTTTTTACCTAATTCTGACCTTTCCCACAACTGGGCTTTTCCCCGGGCACGAGATGGAGATTCAGCATCGCGATTTAGAGGAGATACATCTGAAAAGCTCGGCGTTTTACACTTAGGGGCAAGGTCCTACATAAATGTGTTTGCTTCAGACCTCCCTCCAAATTCTCATGTTGTTGTGAGTACGAAAAGCAAAATCTCAAGGTCTGTGATGCAAAGGGCTGTGCTGCTCAGAGGGAGAGCTGAGTACACAGGCAGGAAGCCAGAGCGATTGCCCCGTAGTCGATAAGGCCAGCAGGGCTGTGCAAAGCAGCACGTATGAGAACCGAAGTCTGCTCCAGAAAACAATATAGACAGAACCTGAGAAAAGGAATCGAGAGCGGGAAGAGTTCTCAGACTGGTTTCTGTATGTCCCAGAAAATTCTTGGGGGGAATCAGCACCTTTCCAGAGCAACTCAAAGCCTCCACGCCTCCTAGTCTTGTAACCAACCACCAAGTATTTCTGCTTTGTTTTAAAGTGGAAAGCAAGATTTATTTACATGACGTGAGTCCGGTGTCTCCTAGGATACAGAATTCAAGACGTGCATCTCCCAGCCTCTCTTCCTCACTGCACGATGATCCATTGTGAGCTAATTATTTACACTGCCCTTCTCTCGTCGTACCACCACACCCCCCTCACTCTGCACCACAAGGGCTTCTCAAATGCCACCCCATAAAAGACAACGACTTTCCCACCCTCTCCTCTCTTCTCTTTAATGCCAAAGGATGAGCAGGACTGGGAAAGCGCCTTCTTCAATTTTTGTTGTGGTTACTATGGTGTGGAGAGACTCTGCATCGAGCACCTTTTCAGAAGAACATAAAGCATTTTAACATAAAGAACATAAAAACATTTTAACAGGTACCACCCAAGGACATGAACACTTTTCTTTTACAGCCACAGACAGGGATTTGCTATGGAATTGCCAATGACAGTAGCCAGAACCTCCAAAAGCACCAGTCACTGCTCACCTCTGAAATGCCTCTCAGGGTTTCACACCCTGGGAGCACACGGTCCCCAGGAATTTGGGGAGATTTGCTCTCTAATCTAAGAAAAACAGCAGCAGGCTTCATCTTTCTTACCTTGAAACCACCAACTTTCCAATCCCTTCCCTGCCTTAGTTTTACCACTTTAAACTAGACAGAGTACGTTAATGTGTTAGCAATTAACATCTGCCCTAACACATATTACACAGCAGCGCCTGCTTTGCTGGTGGAGTTCCACGATCGAGGAAGGGGAGCAGCTCCTAAACTGGTAAGCAGAAGCAAGAAATCTTCAGAAAGTCTAGTCAGTTGGTGTTTGAATGCTCTGGTTCTTATTTCCTGACAGTGACACCATTTAGTTTTTCAGCTCTGGAGCTGGGTGAGGAATACCTGCTGGAATGGAGATGCTCAGGCTGCCCGTGAGGCCACCCGGACCCCCAGGCTCGCCCCGTGCAGGTAACCCCAGCCCCGAGACAAAGGTGCAGCCGCATGCGCAAAGCTTTGGACTTTGGGCTTTTTCTGAGATGAACAAACAAAGTAACCTGGGGTTATCACCACTGCGGTGTCTGTCACCGTTAAGTCACTGCGTCTGCCAGATTTGCTTTCCAAACAAGCCTTTGGCCAGAGCGTGGCAAGAAAAAAACCAACCCCGCACCGTCGGTACCACTCGAACAAGCAATCGTGTGTGCCCCGCCTCAGATAGGGGCAGCGCGTTGTTACCTTGCTTGAGTGATGCATTTCATCAGCATCACGAGTTGCCCATCCTCGAGGGTACTATAGTGCTCTGAGTTGTTCAGGTAGGGAAGTCTTAGCGTGGCACAGACGTGGGTGGCATGAAAGTTAGAAGCCATAACAGCTTAAGGATTTGGGTTTTTTACCTTCTCTGCTACTCCGTCTTCTCCACCGGTGAAGAAATCCGTCTTACGCCTCAGGAAACTAAAGAACGTGTTCACAAGCTGGTAGAGGAAACAGGGAGGGGGGTGAAGGAGAAGAGAGGGGAAAAAAAAAACAGAGTAATGAGACCAGATCACTCCAAGCCACCTCGTGCCTCCTGAGCAGCCTTTATTCTTTGTACTCCCGCTGTGTATCTGTGCCAAGACCCTGCTGAAATCAGCCCTGTGACTGTTTCCCCACAGAAAATATCCAGTGGCTTTGGTGGAGATCCAGCTCCTGGATTCCCAGTTTTCAGCAGGGGCGTTTGTGTGGTTTACATGAAGAAAGGGCAAGCGTTTTATTATCAGGTCACCTTGGACAAACACCTGCTCCAACACCCCAGGATATTCTTTAGATCCATCTGAGGCAGGGATTTGGGAATGTGTGTACACATGCATCTAGGCAGATATATATGTATACCATAGTTTGCCTTTTAGCACACCCAAACCAGTGCATCACCAGGTGCGAACTCACCCTCCCCACCTCCATGGCCTCTTTATTTTTACAGAAGACTAAAATTCATTTCCTGACAGATATCACCGATGAAGTAGCAGTTGTGAACTGGCATCCCCCAACGGAAACCCATCCTCATGATGGACTTAGCTTATCTTTTGTGGTGTGTTTTTTTTTGTTCTTTGGGTTTTTTTCCCCAGGGATTCTCTCCTGTCAGTATTTCAGAAGTTTCAGCACAGCAGGAGGAGCTGTTACAAGCACTATTTCCCCAAACCTTTTGTGTGTGGGACGTTCTCATGCTCTCCAGCCCACCCAGAGTCCCCAAAACCCCACCCAGGTGGAGGGGAGCGACGTTCACGTTCAAGTACACTCCATGGCCGAGTGTCTCACAGGGCGGCTCCCGGGTGGCGGGGCTGGGAAACCGGGGCTGGGGGACTCGGTCCCCGTCCCAACCCTGCGGTGTTTCGCTTTGCTATGACCGAGCGCTGGGGGCCGGGGGGCAGCAGGAGCTGGGGTGCAAGGCCACAGTTCCTCATTAGCCTCACACTTATTAATTAGCGCGTCCTCCGTGCTCCCCATTATCACCGATAACNATACGGGAAAGCTTCCGCCGCCCCATTCCGCTCCCGGGTCTGGGCCCGGCGGCGCTACCTCGCGCACGCCGCCCTGGTGCTGCTGGGCCATGGCGAGGAACATGCCGTCGAAACGGTACTCCTGCTCCGCCGCCTCCTCCGCGCTCAGCCCCATCCTGCCCGCCGCCACTGCCGCCGCACCGACCTCCT
>VXAK01020533.1:26973-38115 GCA_013399435.1 Arenaria interpres
CCGGAAGCGGAAGCGGCGCGACGGGAAGCAGGCGCCCACTTCCCGTTGCCGGCCAATCCGCGAAGAGAGTGGCGCGGACGGGCGTTGGCATTGGTCGCGGCCGCGGTCAATCCGCCGGTGGGAGGCGGGACGCGCGGAGCGGGGTCCGGTTGCCATAGCGACGGGCCCTCCGGGCGCGGGCCCCCGTGGCGGGCCGAGGCCTGGATCCGGCCTGTCGCCGGCTGAGGCACCGCCTTCCCCGGGGGAACCCCTCACCCGGCCACTACCTCCTCCCCGCCCCCCTCCGGAGATCAGCGACCAGAAGCTTCTCGATTCCTGCTGATCAACGGATAAAAACACCAGGTAATTCATAGAATGTTTCCACTGTGCAAGCTCTGTCACAGAGTGGTCTGGGTTGGAAGGTGACCTTAAAGCCCATCCAGTGCCACCAGCCCAGGTTGCTCCAAGCCCCCTCCAACCTGGCCTTGAACCCCTCCAGGGATGGGGCAGCCACAGCTTCTCTGGGCAACCTGGGCCAGGCTCTCACCACCCTCACACCAATGAAGTTCTCAGCAAACTTGCTGAGGGTGCACTCAGTCCCACTCTCCATGTCACCAACAAAGATGTTAAACAGCACCAGTCCCAGTACCGACCCCTGAGGAACGCCACTGGTCACCACTTGGACGTTGAGCTGTTAACTGCAACAACTTGAGTGCGGCCACCCAGCCAATTCCTTATCCACCTTTATTTTTCAAGGTGAAAAATCTGAGAATTTGCCCTTCCCCTGACCTGCATTTCCTCAGAGAGACATGAACCGATGGGCCCTGCCTGGCTTTGCCTACTACAGTCTGTCTTTCCCTTCCCTGACCGTAACAACACGAGTCTCCTGTCAGCAAGGTTAGGCAAACAGCCGCTGATAAAATGACTTCCAGGTTGCTTTTTCCAAGGCCGCTGAACGCAGGGCCCAGACGAGCGCCGTGTGTGTGTGTGTGAACCTTCTGGCACTGACACCTGCCCGATGACAGCGCGAGGCCTTGGTGCCATGGTACAGGCCGGGTTAATGACTTTGTTTATACTGTTTGGGTAATCGCGATAAGGCCACCCAACCCGCTGTCCCCCTCCCCGCGCCACTGGTGCTTCATTGAGAAAACGGCCGTTGACGCCACACAGAGAACTCGTTGGCCCCAGCCAATCAGCCCGGGGACGGCTGGCTGCTGGTTTTGTTGGTTTTTTTTTCTTTTATAATGAGGACCGCTTAATCACAGAGCGGTCAAGGCTGTGGAGGGGTGTTTCACTGGTGGCCCAGCCTTATAAGAGCTGGTTTGAGCAGCTGTGGGCTGGCAGAGCTGGGAGGACAGGGAAAATCCAGCCTGCGCTGGAGGCTTTGGGAGGGTTTTTACATCTCTCAACTGTAGCAGGAGCTGAGTTTTGCCGTGGATCCGGCCACCCGGCTCAGTTATGACCACCAGTGGCATGGACATGGACTGTGAGAGGTGCCAGTGCCACAGGGAAGACAAACGCACCGCCATCCTCTACAACCTCCTCAGCCAGAACCTCAACCACAGCCGGGGCGGCCGCAGCCCAGCCCAGCAGCGCTGCCTCTGCCACCAGCGCCGCACCGTCTGCCTCCGCACACCCCACGTCACCTGCCAGGCGGCCTCCAACGTGCTGGTAAAAACCATCAGCTTCATGAAAAACCTCCCTTCTTTCTACCTGCTGCCGCGAGAGGATCAACTCCTGCTGCTGGACAGCTGCTGGGTTCCCCTCTTCCTCCTGGGGCTGGCCCAGGAGATGGTGACCTTCGAGGTGATGGAGACCCCAGCCCCCAGCATGCTCAAGAAGATCCTCCTCGATGGCCAAAGCAAAGGGCGGGAGCCCGAGAGGACGCAGCCCACGCTGGTTGCCGTGCAGCGGCTGCAGTGCTGCCTGAGCACCTTTTGGAGCCTGGACCTGAGCCCCAAGGAATATGCCTACTTGAAGGGAGCCATTCTCTTCAATCCCGGTGAGTGCAGCACCTGAACACGCATCTCTTGGCTTGGAGACATTCCGAGCACAGGCAGGCGTGAGAGCGGGGCAGGCTGATTACCTTATCCTTAACACTGAGGGTTACTAAATGCCCCAGGAAGCAGGGAGGAAGGATGTAAATCATAGTGGTAAAAGCCAGAGACCTTTGCCTGCCCTGCAGACCATAAAGAATCACGGGATTTGCTTTGTAAAGGATTTGTTTGCCCAGTTAACTATTATTCCTCCCTCAAACGGCAGCCCTGGAATAGCTACGTCTCGGTAGTGCTGCGTGTATCTCGTTAGCGTGGCCTCAGAGATTCCTTCTGAGAAATGGAGAAGGGGAAGGATGGGAATGGGAGAAACCTGGGGCTGTTTTCCAGCCTGTCTCATCACCGCCTTTTCCTCCTCTCCCTCGGCAGACATCCCCGGGCTGAGGGCCTCCCTGTACATCGAGAGCCTCCAGCGGGAAGCCCAGAGAGCGCTTGAGGAGGTCCTTCAACCCTTCCACCCTGAGGACCAGGGCCGCTTTGCCCGCATTTTGCTCATCTCCTCCACCTTAAAATCGATCCCTCCCTCCCTCATCACGGATCTCTTCTTCCGACCCGTCATCGGCGATGCGGACATCATGGAGCTCATTGCAGAAATGCTGTAGGAGATAACCAGCAGGCAGCTGGCTCCAGTGGCACGCGTGGCCTGCTGAGCAGCTGCGCTGGGCCACCAGCCCCCTGGGTGCTCTCCATGCTTTGCCGGGCGGCAGAGCAAATCTGGGAGCGGGGATTTAGCCAGACAGACGCTCTGGACTCCGCGGGGAACTGCACGATTCAGCCAGGAGAAAGGGCTCTGGTTCAGCAGATGTTTACAGCAGCTCCTGCTCCTCCTGTGCCGGTCTCCATTTCAGGGAGCCCGTGTGTGAGTGAGGGATTTTCTTTCCCCGTTCGCAGCCGGAGCGTCTCAGCCGCCTGCAATCAGGCCTCAGAGCAGGTCAGGTTAGAGCCCGGTCTTGGGTTTTACTCAATGAGTCCTTGGTCCCATTTAAATCAACGTGCATTTTGCTGTTAGCTCCAAGAGACGAGGTTTGTCCTCAGCTAGCAGCTCGATTCCGCAGTGTTTTGGGCACGGCGAGTAGCGTGTCTTCAGTGGGATCGCCTTCCCGATGCCAACATTATGGAATTAGCTCCAGGTGAAGTCTTGCTCTTGTTCTATTGTGCTTGAAATCTCTAGAAATATTGATGAAGGATCTTCCTCAGGCACCAAGAGGGGAAAAAACCAGAGTGTGAAATTTTACAGGAGGTGTGCAGATTCACACCCCCCTACCTTTCCTCAGATTGTGTCTTTTCTCCATAATGCCATGAAATACAACAACAGAACTGCTCACAGGGCAGAGCCCCTAAACCTCTTGCCCATCACCTTGAGCTGGGGGCTCACCTCGTTTGCGCTACGATAATTGAAACCCCCGAGCTGTGAACGCTGCGGAGATGAGGGATTTAGTGGTAGAACCAAATGTGTCCCCCGCTTTGAGTGACAGCCTGGAAAGCTTGCCCCTCCTGCCCGCAGCTTCTGCAACAAGTTAAATGTCAGTATTTTCTAAGTGAACGTTCTTCGGTTTGTATATAAGATGCAGTAAATTATTTTTTTAATAAACTGGTTTACATTTTGGAACGTGGTGGTGGCTTTTTGGAGGTGGTGGTAACTCGGAGGGGGGTTAGAAAAACCGGCTGCAGGCCCGGGGTGGGAAGGATGCTTGAAGGAAAAGGGGCTTTCCATAAAAATCCGTCTGCCTCGCCATGGGGAGGGAGCATTGGGATGTCGGAGGAGTCTGATGAACAGCCCTACGGCACAAAACTCCCCCCCGAGGGGGTTTTCTATCCAGCAGATAGAAATTTCCAGAGGCAGCGGGATCACAGCCCCTTCTGGTGCCTTCCTCCGGGCGCTGAGCCTCGCCCCAGGGCAGTGTCAGGGGTGGGTGCTCTGACTCACCTGGACACGCACGAAGCCACCGACAGGCACCGACAGCGTCCCGTTTGCCGTGCCCGACCCAGCCGAGGTGTTGGGTGAAGCTGCACGAAGCCTCCCTGTGCCCTGTCAGCCCCCTACCCAGGGAAACGCCTCAAATTTTAGCCAGCAGCATGGTGGGAGCAAGGACTGCTTCGTCAGTCTGTCCCTCCGCCTCTCACCGGAGCCGCCGAACGGTTAACAGGCGGCTTTCCAAGGTGATCTCAGCCCCGTGACAGCCATTTTCCACGGGGAGGGAGCGCGTTGAGTCACGGGATGATTTCCACAGGCCCCACGGGCAGACCCGAGCCACGCAGCGCAGTGACGCACACCTGAGTCACAGCACACGAGGTGCCAAACAGCCCCGCTCCCGGAGTTACCCCCTGTCTCCAACCTGCCCCCGGTCCCTGGGGACACTGTGGGCTCCCCTGGCTGGCATGGCACCCACCTGTGGCACTGGCCGTGGTCACTGCCGTGACTGGTCTGTCACCTCAGGGCCACCCCTCCAGGGTGGGACACACAGCGCTGGGACCTTACCATGAGGGCAAGGCCAGGACCCCTCACACAGGGCAGCACTGAACGGCACAGGGTGGGGGGCCTGGGCACCCCCAGTGCCCTGAGACTGCCCCAGGGCCTGTGACCTGGCTGTCCCCAAGGCTTGTCACCTCCATTGGGACCTGGCCACTCCCAAGGCCCGTGACTTCCATTGGGCCTGGCCACCTCTGGGGCCTGTCACCCCCCCTCCAGGCCTGCCCACTCCCAAGGCCTGTGACCTCCTTCAGGGCCTGTCACCTCCATTGGGCCTGACCACCCCCAGGGCCTGTGACTCCCCTGCGGGACTGGCCACCTCCAGGGCCTGTCACCTCCATTGGAGCCTGGCCACTCCCAAGGCCTGTGACCTCCACTGGGCCTGGGGGTTTTGGCCTGGCCCCCCCCAGGGCCTGTCCCCCCCCGCCCCAGGCCTGGCCACTCCCAAGGCCTGTCACCTCCATCAGGGCCTTGCCATCCCCATGGCCTGTGACTCCCCCGGGGGACTCGCCACTCCCAAGGCCTGTGGCCTCCACTGGGGCCTCGCCACCCCCTGACAAGGGTGGCAAGGCCTGTGACCCCCCCCGAGGCTTGGCCTTGCCCAGGGCCTGTGACCCCCCCCGGGGCCTGGCCACCTCCGTCCCCTCCTGCGTCCCGCCCGCCACCAGGCGGCGCCCATTCCCCGCGTCGGCAGCTGACGTCATCACGGCGCGCCCGCGCTGCCCGTGACGCGCCGCCCCGCTGAGGCAAGATGGCGGCGCCCAGCTGTAGCGCCGATAATGGCGGCGCTGCCGCCGCTCGTTACTGCCTGGTGAGCGGCATCCCGGCCGCCCTGCGCTCCGCACAGCTCCGCGCCTACTTCAGCCAGTTTCTAGAAGCCGGCGGCTTCCTCTGCTTCCACTACCGCCACCGCCCCGAGCGCCCGCCGGCGGGGGGCGGGGAGGAGGCCGCGGCGCCGCGTACTTGTTCCTGCCTGGTGGCTGTGAAGCCCGGCCGCGCCCGCCGCTTCGTTCGTATGTACTCGGGCAAGCGCTGGGTCGGGCTCGGCGGCGCCTCGCTGCCCGGCCGCTGCTTCATCCGCAGAGTTCGCCTCAGCCCCGGCACAGGTACGAGCGGGTACCGGGGGGTCCAGGCCCGGCCTCCCCTCACGGGCCTGGAAGGGTCCAGAGGACGCGTTGGGCACCGGATCCCAGTCCTGCGGATCCCAGCAGGAAACCTGAGGGCACCGGGTGGTTAAAACCCCTCACGGAATTTACTTAATGCCTTAAATCCATGCCCATCTACACCGCTGTGATGAGACCCCTTTTGTAGTGGCTGTCTTCAGCTGAGAGGCCACCAACATCAGAAGGACATGGAGCTGTTGGAGCGGGGCCAGAGGCGGCCACGGAGATGCTGGGAGGGCTGGAGCCCCTCTGCTGGGAGGGGGGGGCTGAGAGAGTTGGGGGGATTCAGCCTGGAGAAGAGAAGGCTCTGGGGAGACCTTAGAGCCCCTTCCAGTCCCTCAAGGGGCTCCAGGAAAGCTGGGAAAGGACTCGTGATCAGGGAGGGGAGCCATAGGATGAGGGGGAAGAGTTTTAAACTGAAAGAGGGGAGATTGAGATGAGATCTGGGGAAGAAACTCTTTGCTATCATAGCAAAGATAAAGGGTGGAGAGAGCCTGGCCCAGGTTGCCCAGAGAGGTGGTAGATGCCCCATCCCTGGAAACATTCAGAGTCAGGTTGGAGGGGTCTTTGAGCAACCAGGTCTAGTTGAAGATGTCTGTGCTTATTGCAGGGGTGGTTGAACTTCAAAGGTCCCTTCCAACCCAAACATACTCTATATGAGTGGGTTTGGGGCCTGCTTGTCCCCCTCCTGTCTGGGAGGGCCCTAATTTATCTCTCTCTCTTTGAGCGTGTGTTCCCCTACAAAACTATTCTTTCTGTCCTCCAGGCATGGAGACGTTTCCCTGCAGCGAGGACAAGACGGCCGCAGGCGAATCTGTCACGGAATCAGACTTGAAGCGGCTGCCTGAGTTCAACCCCCCTTCCTTCATGCCTTACGGGAATGTGGGTACCCCCCTGAAAGTTTTTCTGGAGCTGATCCGGGCCTGCAGGCTACCCCCCCGGATTATCAAGAAATTGCAGCTGGATTTTCCAAAGACAGGCTCATCCCGTAGGTATGGGAATGTGCCTTTTGAATACCAGGACACTGAGACAGTTATAGAAGAAGAAAGAGTTTACACTGCTACGGGGGATGAGATCACAGAGGAAGAGGGGCCTGTGGCAACATCTGAGGTGACTCACCCAGCCAGTGCTGAGGAAGATGAGGAGGGGCAGGAGAAGGAGGCAGAGGAGTCACATTCGGATGATGTAAGTAGATTTTTCTAGCACCATCCAAGCTTAGCTATTGTAGCTGCGAAGCTGGGAGAGCCGATATAAATCACTTAGAGCTTATTTTTAATCTTTTAATTGTATTGCATTAATTGCTTGTGTAAAATTGGTGTTAAAATATGGTTGTTAATGGCTTTGTGCACTGAGCCTCTTGGCGCATGAAGAGTGTGGGCGTTAATGCCTCCAAAACTGCTGGTCCAAGTCAAGCTGGTTGTAGGGGGTCGAGCCCAAAGGGTTTGGTTGGGGTCAGGCCCAAAGGATTTGGTCCAGAGGAGCGAGCACAGGCAGAGAGTGGTGCTGTGGGAGCAGATCTGTGCCCTGCTGCACAGCAGATTGGCCCAGCTCTGCTGTTGCTTGTAAATGAGACAACCGGAGATTAGGGAGCAGTTTGTGTGCTGGAAATGACAGGCAGAGCTCTACGAATGGTTGACCTTGAATGCTCCAGCGATTGAAGTTAGTCATTCTGAGAAAAATGCCTTTCATGACAAAGACTTCTAGAAAACTGGGCTGGACAGGCTCTCCGGAGACTATCTCGCTCCCTCCACCTGACAGACGCCTGTCTAGCCTGTTCTCCCCATCCTCTGTCATTACAGAGGCAGCACAATCCCGAGGCAAGCCATTCCCGTTCTTTGCTCTACCAGAATGAACTTAGATGCCAAATCTTTGCTGCAATTTTATCCCATTAGGTTCTCCTAGCAACAGCGGACACAGAGAAGGCTTTGTTCCCTCCTTGACAAACTTTTTATTCAGTCTTTTCTTCTCCAGACTAAACAGACTCCTCTAGCCTTTTCTCACAGGCTGTTTCCTGGATCTTTTGGCTGTTCCTTAGTTGGTTAATGTCTTTCTTGGAGGGCGCTGCCCAGAACCGGGCAGGCAGCAGTAAAGCTGTCAGTCTGATCCGTGTCTGTGCCAGCGAACTGCTTCACTGGAACCGCCACAATCTCTTTAGGGATCAACTCGAGTGGAATTAATTTGTTGCTGGTGCTGACTTTACGTACAACACACCTGCTCCTTAAATGGGCATCTTTGCGTCGCAGATGGGGTACGCTGCTGAAAGCATGCTGTGAAGTGGGTGTGATGTGGTATTTATTTATTATTTTTTTTTCACCACTTCTGTCTGCTGACTCTGGAGATGGCGTTAGTCAGGGGAATGAGGTCATCGGTGCCGCTCATGTTAGTGCCTGAAAACAGCAGGTTGAGACGAGCCCTGTTGACAAAGCTGTTTCGGAGGGAAGGCGTTGCGATGGGCCGTGAGGGTCAGGGAAACGGGGAGGAGGCCGTGCCCGCTTGGTGTCACCCACCTTTCACCGTCTCCTTTGCAGGACAACGATACTTGCGAGGAGTGGGAGCGCCACGAGGCTCTGCACGAGGATGTGACCAAGCAGGACCGTGTGGAGGAGCGGCTCTTTGAAGAGGAGATTGAGCTGAAGTGGGAGAAAGGCGGCTCTGGCCTTGTCTTCTACACGGACGCTCAGTACTGGCAGGAGAAGAATGGAGGTAACGTTGACGTTTGTATCCCTGAACCACAAACTAACCACCACGAGCTGGGGGGCCCAGCCCTGCAGGTAAATCAGGTATAGCCCCGTACGAGCGTTCCAGATCAGCCACAGATACGGGCATCTTGCCAGCGCTTTTTAAACCTTCCCTTGATCACAAAACCTGCAGTGGTTCAATCCAGTCGCCAGAGACCTCAGTGGTCCTGCTGGCAGCCAGTTGTGTGAGCGCTGTGGTTTGCAGAGTCTTTAATACCGTTTCCTTCCCATTTTATTAGAGAAAACAGGGAACTGGGCCACCTGCAAACAGCTCTTCTGTGTCAGAGTTCCGCAACCATCACCAAAACTGGTGCTTTCCTTCTCTTGGCAGACTTTGATGAGCAGACTGCGGATGACTGGGACGTGGACATGAGCATCTACTATGACAAAGGTATTTGAGCTGAAACCCCCTCCAGGAAACTGGGGAGGTTGGGAAATTCTGACCCTGCAGAATTTCTGCAGATGGGGAACTCTTTGGCTCTCTCATCCTTTGAAAGCGTCCGAGACGTCAGTGTACTTTAAACAACGTTTTTCTTGTCTGGCAGAGAGAGTTGCCAAAAAAGAACAGGTTCTGCCTCCTTGTTGCTTGGTGCTTTGGGGGAAATGATGGCAGTGAGCAGCTTTCCTGAGCTGTGCTGCTCTGACTCCTGCTGCTTTCTCCCTAGATGGAGGTGATAAGGATGCTCGGGACTCGGTCCAGATGTGGCTGGAACAGCGACTCCGGGACGGATTGGAGGATGGATCTGTTTCAGGGCAACAGATCGGCACCTTCGAGAGATACACCAAGGTGAGCTCTGGGTACGTGCTCGGGAGGGGATGGGACAGGACTGGAAAGGCTGTGGTGGGGATGCTCAGGGGCTGTGGGTTGGGGGGAAGAGAGGTCTTGGATGTGGGGAGGAGGCAGAGGGTTCTGGGAAGATGAGGATGGGCTTTGTCCAGCAACTCTGTGACCTTTTTTTGTCCCCTCTCCCAGGGCTTTGGCAGGAAGGTGCTGGAGCAGCAGGGCTGGACGGAGGGGCTGGGGCTGGGCAGCAGCAACTCTGGAATGGCCGAAGCTTTGGACAACGAGGGTCAGAACCCCAGATGCAAGAGGGGGCTGGGGTAAGTACCCAACCCTGCCCTGCCAGCCTGCGTTCAGGGCCTCTGCCCGGGCTCTCTGGGCTGACGCGGCAGCTAACTGGCCACAAAAGGAGCAGGTTGTGAACTAGAACTGGAAGTCTGTCCCAGGGATCTGCCTTTCTCTGCGCACAGCCAGTGCCAGGGCCTGTCACAGCACTCCAGAGCCAGATATGCTGCTCTTCCTGACGGTCCGGTCCTCTTTGGAGGAGCTTGTGGCATTAAGAGTGGGACTGGGACCATTTGCAGGTTCATGCAGTGAACAAACGCAGAGGGAGAGCTGTGCTTGAGGATTGAGGGTCACCTCTGCCCTGGTATTCTGGTGGGGAAAGCTCAAGTGAGCTGAGCTGTGGCTGTGGGCCTCACCCCTACCTTCTCGGGGGGGTTTCTGGGGGCTTTGTGCGGTGCTGTGTTTCCCTGTGAGGGCTGGCTCTTCTCACAGCCGGGAATAGGACAAGAATCCTTATTGTTCTGTACCCGTCCACTTTTCCCCATGAAGGAAATGAGCTGGGATGTCCCACTGCTTCCGCGATGTTTGACCAAACGTTTCCCGTGTCCCTCTAGGTACCACGGGGAGAAACTGCCAACTTTCAGCAAGGTGAAGAAGCCCCGGCGGGACTCTCCCATCCTCATCTCCACCGTCTACGATGACCCTGACCCAAAAGACAGCGGTGACCATCTCCTCAGGCGCCAACCACCCACTGCCATGAAGTACAGGCAGGACATGCCGTTCGTCCGGGCGTCACAGGGGGCTCTGGAGAGCGCCAGGGCCCAGTCCCGCTGAGCGGGGACTGTCACCCACTTTTCGTACTGGTTCTGCTCCCGTCGAGCACAGGCTGGCTCCTGGTCTCGAGTGGGGCGTTCGTGTATTTATTTTTGGAAGAAATATAGACTTGTAACAAAAAATTTTCCGCTGGGTTTTTGAACCATTCGAGCTTTCTGGTCCTCTTTGTTCAGTGGGGACGGGGGAGGGTGTTGCTTTTCCCACTGGCTGTTTAAAACCTGAATCAACCGAGCCGGTGTGCTGGGTCAGCCTTAAAAAAAAAAAGAAAAAAATCCCAACTTGTACTTTTTATGGCTGCCTGAGAGCCAGGGGAAGGACAAGTATAGACAGGGCCAGCTGTGGCAGGGGTAACTGTCCCCGCGGAAAGCTCGCTGCTGGCCCGCAGCTTCGCCCTGGTTTGGGCGTGACGATCCCACGCTCCTGGGAGAGAAACTCCTCGGGATGGAAAACTCCTCTGGATGGAAAGGGAGACCTCATCGGCAGCCTCTGGGGAGGCGTTTCCCCCTGTGGTTGGGTGGTAGCGGGTTGCTTCCTTCCACCGTGGCTTCTCCGACGTGCTCTGTGCCGTTTTCCTGACGTAGGCACTCTTTTTTTGGCGGGGGGGAGGAGGGGGCAGAGCCCTTTGTCCCGGTGACCCGGTACTGGAGGGTTAAATGGGAACTGGTGAATGCTCCGCTGGGAGGTTCCAGCTTGGCCCCTTGCGCCTTCCTTAAGGCAAGGGGGGGGGGATTTAGGGAATAATTTCCCCTTTTTTGGGAGGTGGACCAGGGGATGGGGTCGCGCTGGAGGGGCAAGGGCCGGCGCCGGGATTCGAACCCGGGACCCGAACCCCGATGCC
>VXAK01020533.1:51623-63727 GCA_013399435.1 Arenaria interpres
CGCCACGTGCAGCAATTAGAGCTCCTTCCCCAGAGGAGCGTGATCCACCCTGGGAGGAGATAACGCCCTGCTGAGTCGGGAAAAAGCATTTTCCAAAGGATCAGCCACATGGGAGACCACTGCCATCTCCCACCTCTGCCCGGGAAGGGGGGGCAGACCCCTAGAGACCCTTCAGTCAAGCACAAAAGCCCCCCCCCAGAGGTGTTGGGAGGGGGGCAAACGGGCAGCCTGATGTACCCAGCCCTCTAAAAACCCCCTTGCAAAAATCTGAGGTGGCAATTCCCGGGTGGGAATCACCCGCAGCTCCCACCCCCTCGAGGGAGCAGCAAAGCTGTATGTGGTCGGNGGGGTGTGTCTGCAGCCCCCAGCCCCAGCGAAGGACTCACCACCAGCCCCAGCTTCAAAAACCTCAGGCTGATCCCACAGTGTCTCGGCTGCGTTTGGGCTGGTTCATCCTCCTCTACCCCCCAGTGGGCTCTGTGGGGAGACCCCCCCGACCCCCCCAANCATTTCTAGCCAAGCCCCTGGGGCACGTGGTGGGGCTGGGGGTGCCCCTGCCCATCGTGGGGCTCACATGAGGGTGTCTGGCTCCACCAGCCTTCCCCTTCCCCCCGGAGCACCTCCATGTCCCCCCNCTCGGACGGGGTTTGTGATGCCTCAGCCTCGGCTCGGGCGTCTGCCATCAGCCCCTGCCAAAGGGGGCTGAGCCGCTGCCAGATTTTGGGTTGCAATGGGCTGAGAGGAGGCTGCAAAAACCTTCTGCTCCACCGGTTTCGTGAAAATCAGCGGGTGGGTGACGGGAAGAGCCCCAGGTCCCCATGCATCCCCCCTGGGTGCCCCGAATGATGAAGAGGAGCCCCACAAGGTGCGTCGCCCCCCGAGAGGGGGACACCCAGTTCAGCCCCAGCCCCGGGGGGACGCTGCCCAAGCCAGCACGCTGGCTCCTGTCCCATCAGCCGAGCTGGCGATGCTGGAGGGCTGGGCACTCCGGCGGCTCCGTGATGGCAGGCAGGAGGCAGAGGATGCTCGTGGCCATTGCCGGCAGTGCTGGAAGGATGCTGACAGCCCACCCGGCCACCCCGTCCTCACCCATCCAGCCCTCCCGCTCCCCAGGCTGTGGGGACGCTGCCGGCCCCTGACCCTTGAGTCGGGGGGGAGAACAACTCTTATTTTTCTTGAACTCCTCTGGGAACTACTCGCATTGCTACCCAGACTTTGGGGCTGCGGGCTTTCCTGGCCCCTCTATCCTCAAAAACACCTTTTTTCACTTTTTCCCAGCACCAGGCTCAAAAAAATCCCACAGGTCTGGAGGTTTTTTTACCAAATTTTTCTGCCTCCCAGGTCCCGCAGGCGTTGCCCGATCGCTCCTTCCCCAGTCCCTGTACGCGAGGGCGCAGAGCCCCAGAAGGCTGGGGACTTCCCTCAAGGCCACGGCCGGTGCCACAGCTGAGTTTTAGGGAGCTCCTGGCTCCTTGCCCCGTGGCCGGCGCGGCTGACGGCAGAGGGGTGCAGCCCTCCTCGCCACCCCCACCCCCCCCCGTGCCCCACGCAGCACCGACGTGCCCGGGCACGAGCCGCAGGGAGCAGCTCCCTTCCGCCGGCAGAGCAGCAGCCAGACGCCAGGGTACAGTAAATAGGAGAAACTTTTATTTCTTACAAAAGTAAAAGGCATAAATAGACGGTGAATCGGGGTGGGGTGGGTCAGATCTGGCTGGGCAGCCCCCCCAACCTGACCACGGTGGCTGCAGAGGTGGCTGGTCACGGTCCTGCAGGGCTCCAAGCCCTTTTC
Source organism: Arenaria interpres (assembly GCA_013399435.1). Classification (NCBI taxonomy): domain Eukaryota; kingdom Metazoa; phylum Chordata; class Aves; order Charadriiformes; family Scolopacidae; genus Arenaria; species Arenaria interpres. The sequence goes on from VXAK01020533.1 coordinate 53,413, forward strand.
CTAAAACTAGAGCCACGCTAAGATGAGGCAGGATGGGGAGAGGGGGCCAGGAAGGGGGTTGCAAGGGGTAAATTGTGACCAGGGACTAACTCCTGCCCGCAGAGGAGAGCCCTGGGGCACACGGAGGTGGCAGCTGGTGGGGTTGGGTGGGTGATGCCACCGGCTGGCATGAAGCCGGCTCATTTCGCCAGCCCGCTGGAATGCTCACCGCTATCTCCCAGCGTCTACGGGAGGGGAGACACCTTCACCGGGGGTAAGGCTGGTGGTTACGGGGAGCCACGGTGGCCCGAGTCCATCCAGTGGCAGGAGACAGCAGGAACTCCAGTTATTGCACTCGGGGCGGGGGGGACAGCAGTATGGCTTTGAGCTCTGAGCCCGCGGGACGGCCGCCCCGGCTCCCGGAGAGGGGTTGGAAAAGCTTTTCCTTGTGCACGGCCGCTTTCCCCCTGCTTCTCTCGCGCTGGGAGGGAGGAAGGCGCAGCCCCGGCGAGCGGAGGCACTGGTGGTGGTCATGGCTGTGGTCCCGGGGGGCTGCCCGTGGCGTCTTGGCTCCCCGCAGGACACTCCACGAGGGGCAGAGGGCTGCGGGCCACCAGGGCTCCTGATACTGGGTCGAGCCAGAGGGAGGGAGGGAGGGAGGGAGAGGAGAAGGGAGGAAGAGAAAGAGAGAATTAGTGCCAGAAATACACAAGTGAGGGACAGCAGGGAGCACCCCGGCTCGGTGGCAGAAAGGGGAGACAGTCTGGGACGGAGGAGAGAGCTGGCAGCCTTCACCCACGGGGGGCTGCAGGGGGGGAGAAGGCAGGGGGGCTGCGGGGAGGGAGAGGGGCAGCTCCCCGGCCCACAAGTGAAGCAGGACTTCATCGCAACCTGCTGTGGAAGGAACTTACCATGGCCATGAGCACGTTAGAGGAGGAACCCGGTGTGAAAATACAGCAGGGAGGAGGGGGGGGGATTATCTGAAGCACAGGGCGGGTCAGAGCTGGGATTAGAAATCCATTCCAGGCTCCCACTCCTCAATGTTTGAGCCACAGCTCGCTCCAAACACTGTCTCTACACGAGTTGGGGGCTTCCTCCAAGCCTTCCCATCATGACACCTCCGAGCACAAACCACCACAGCCTTGCCACCCAGCAAGCCCTGGGCTTCACAAACCCTCTGCCCGGAGCCCCACCGTCTTCCACACACCACCACATGGACTGGGCAGCTCCGTCTTGTACCAAACACCAGCACAAAGCTGGGATAAACCATCCCTCTCTTGTCGCCAGGGCTGTGGGCAACCCCTCTGCCACGAAGCCCTGCACCGAGACCCAGGGCCGACAGCACCTTGTGCCGGTGGGATGGATGGGACACAGGGCACACAGATGTCCACACAACTGGAGGGTGATGGGCTCGGAGGACAAAGCTGGTCATGCACTGGAGATGAGATGGGATGGGTGGCTCGAGTGGATGGTGGGGAGAAGGAAGCGCTTTCTTACCAGCTAACCCTCAGAAAGCAGGGCTAACGTCCGAGGAAGGGGCAAATCCCGTCAGGCTGTGCAGGAAATGGCAAAGTCCTGGCAGGCATCCTCCTGGGGAAGACACCAGAGATTACGCACCTCAATACCCACCCGTGCTGGGTTAGACACGGGGAGCACGGCTCCTGGCACGGCCCTGGGCCGAGCGAGGATGTTGAGGTGACGGCTTCTGCAGGAAGGGGACAGGCAAGTGGGTGAGACCCTGCCCAGCTCGGGGACAGAAAAATCCCTTCCTCCAGCAAGAGTCACAGCAGCACCGATTGCTCTGAGCATCCCTCGCAGCCCCATCCTGCAGGAGGTTTTAAGAGCTTCCACGTAAGTCCTGAGCCTAATAAAAAGTCCAACTGCCACATTAAACACTGAGACACCTGCCCTCTTCTGTCTCAGAGGAGTAAAATAATAATCCAAGCGATTAAACTCTTTAAAAATAGAATTTTATTATGTTGAGTAACAAAGGAAACTGGTTTAAATAAAAACAGGAAGGAGTTTGGCCCCTGATAACAATCCCCCCACTGCTCCTCACTCCCCAGCACCAGTCCCTCTCGGCACAGCTCGGCCCCACGCCTGCCCCGAGGCTCCTGGAAGGGACAAGCCCCTCGGGGGACATCCCTGCAGGAGAAGAGGGGAGGGAAGGGCAGGGTGGCCTCTCCGGATGCAACACGGGCCACATGCTAAAGGGCCTGGCCCATGAGATGGCACAAAGCAAGGGCCATCTGCCGGGATCCAGGAGGAATTCAGCAGCCTCTGCTGCCCTGCTCCCACCTCGGCTCTTCGGAGGGGAAGGTAGAGCTGGTGGCCACAGCAAACAAGCACTAGCCCTCTGCAGCCACCCAGCCTCGTGAGGCCAGGGGAACCTTGTGCCCCTGCCATCCCCCAGTACCCTCCAAAGCTGCGTGTGGGCTGGCACCGTCAGTGTGCAAAGCACAACGCTGGTGAGTTCACGGGGGACGGGCTGCCCCCCCCAGAAATGTGCTGCCTCTGCCTGAGGTTAAAATACACGCGTCTGACCCAGGGAAACCTCACCAGGGAGCTTGACACGAAACTCTGCAAGCCTCTGCCCTGGTGCTAACATGCACAATGCTACCTGCACCGAATATAAAACACTCTACATAGTAAAAAAAAAAAAAAAAAATCTACAAATTGTGCAAAAAATATCCAGCAGCTTTTAATCACATGATTCAAGTATTGCTAACAAGGTCTGTGACTCTCCTCTGCGCACACTCCAGTGTCAGTCTGGCTCTGCCGTGCCTCTGCGGGCACAGAGTGATGCTCGAGGATGCATCCAGGCACACAGGAATCGCTCCGGAGGCGCTTGGGGACAGCCCTGCTCCCGTCTGCCGGCCAGAAACCCAACCCAAAAGCACAAGGTGAGGTTATCAGAGACCAGCACTCACCAACTGCATCCTCTGGGAAGCTCCGCCTGGGGATTTCACTCACTTTCCTGTTGCCTTTTGGTCTCCTGGGGATGGGACACAACCAGGCTTTCCTGGCACAGCAAAGGTTCCCAAATCTTACAACCGTAGCCTGGCCAACCAGCATCTCATGATGAGAGGCACAGGGCACTGCGTGTTTCTTCTTCCCCACTAAAAGGAGGGTCATCCTAATTTGTATCCTTGCTGCAAAACCTTCTCTTACTGACTGGCAGGGCCAAAACGCAAAGAGGTTTTCAGCACCCTCCCAGTGACCAGCCAGAAAATAGGACCAACAGCAGCTGGGACAAGCTGCCACATCTGCTGGGAGCCAGAGCCCTCCCAGCTGAACAGCCCCAACTTACCAAGGCACAGCAGCTTCTGGAAAAGAAAAGCCACTCCAGCAGCGGCCGAGGTGAGAACCCGGCCATTTAGGGACAGAACAGCCCTTCCACGTCGGCACAGGGGAGTGGGACGTGATCATGGCGGTGACGGGGCACCCAGAGGGAACGTACACCTCCACCAGCCCAGAAGATGAGGCGCAACAGCCCAGTTCAGAGCGGAAACCAGTCCCCACCTCCCACCTCAGTATTCCCAGCAGGAAACACAGCGAAACCTCTGGAGCAGATGCTCCGGGCTCAGAGCTCTGGTGGCTCCCCAGACCCATTCACTTCCCAGACGCAGCAGGAACTCCCCGCTTTTTCTGCACGAGTCTGAGGGTCTCGCGGGCTGTTGGGCTCTATCAGTCCAAAGTCCCGACAGGCCACATCACAGTGAAACAAATAAACAGCAACAACAAAAAAATAAATAAATTTAAAAAAAAAAAAAAAGAAAGAAAGAAAGGCAACATATGGCTCGACTGAGTCTTTGGCAGCTCTGCGTCACAGGGCTGTCCCGCCTGAGGCTGGGGAGATGGCACGAGGGGAAGGTACCGGCTGGAGCGAGGTGCAGGCACTGGGCTACATCACAGCACTGCTAGGGGATGCCTCCTACCATGCTGGTGTCAGCTTTGGCTCCGAAGGAAGGGATTTCGCTCTTAGGACTGGCGGGGATCCCGACATCTGGCTGGATAAATCCTCTTCTGTCTATCAAGCTGGAAAAGAGAAGGGAAAGCGCGCGAGGGGAGAGGAGTTAAGGAAGAGTCGGGGAAGACGGGAGCTCGGAAGCCACAGAGAGGGCTGTCCTCGTGGGAACCCTGCAAAGCACAGGCAGGAGCTGCCCATTAGACAAACCACAAAGTTATCACACAAGCCACCAAACAGCCTTTGGGCTGTTAAAGCTTTGGGTCACCGCAAACCCAAACAGGGAACTGGCACGAGGTCTTTACAACAGGAAAACACCACGAGCGAGGGAAGGACGGCCGTAAAACACTGCTCTCCCCACAAAACCTCCCAGCGAACGGCCGGGCTCCATCCAAAGTGGCAGATTTATCACCTCTGAGTGGCAACACTGGCATCTGGGCATCCCTGAACCCAACAAAAAGCTTGGGGGTACTTCAGAGAGCAGGGCCAGATTTGTAAGTGTAAAACACGCTTTGACACCCTCCCCTGCTGCCGTGTTACCCGGAGTCAGTTACTCTGAGACGCTCCACACAAATCCAAACAGGATCCAGGGAAAAAAAACACCCTTGTCTCCAGGGTCCCCACATGCCCTGGGAGAGGCTGAGAGCTCCCCACCAGGGTGCAGGACCTGAACCCCTGCAGCACAGCACAAAGGGACGCCGGCCTGTCCCTGCCCAATGGCACCCTCTTGTGACAAGAGCAGCGATGATCCTGCTTCGGGTCCCAAAGCTTCCTTTCACCTGCAGCAAATTTCATCAGCCTTTGCCCTTGCTCTAACACAGGTGCTGGTTAACGCACGGGTAAGGGCACTTGGTGGGATGCTACTAAGCGTTTCAGGTCATCTCAGCATTGGTAAAGAGCAGGATGTCCACACTGCCTTGTGCAGGTCTCTGCTGGCCACTTATAGAATAATAGAATGGTTAGAGTTGGAAGGGACCTTAAAGATCATCCAGTTCCAACCCCCCTGCCCTGGGCAGGGACACCTCCCACCAGACCAGGTTGCTCCAAGCCCCCTCCAACCTGGCCTTGAACCCCTCCAGGGATGGGGCAGCCACAGCTTCTCTGGGCAACCCGGGCCAGGCTCTCACCACCCTCACAGCAAAGAATTTCTTTCTGGTATCTAATCTAGATCTCCCCTCTTCCAATTTAAAACCATTACCCCTTGTCCTGTCACTGCACTTCCTGACAAAGAGTCCCTCCCCAGCTCTCCTGGAGCCCCCTTAAGGCACTGGGAGGCTGCTCTAAGGTCTCCCTGGAGCCTTCTCTTCTCCAGGCTGAGCAACCCCAGCTCTCTCAGCCCGTCTTCACAGCTGAGGTGCTCCATCCCTCTGATCATCTCCGTGGCCCCTCCGCTGGACCTGTTCCAACAGGTCCATGTCCTTCCTGTGCTGAGGACTCCAGAGCTGGACACGGAGCTCCAGGTGGGGTCTAACGAGCGTGGAGTAGAGGGGCAGAATCACCTCCTGTGACCTGCTGGCCACACTTCTTTGGATGCAGCCCAGGATGCGGACATGTGCTAAGAAATACTGCCACAGTGTTTGCCAGCTGCTGCCAAGCTCTCTGGTGCCGTTACTCTGCCCTTAGTGAATCTCAGGACACGTCTTATCTGCAAACTCCATGAAACAATTACCAGTGACCCAAACTCGTCGCTCAAACACTTATATCTCTTGAACACTTCTCCAGCCACTCTCTGGGGAGACTGGGCAACTCCTTCCCCACCATCATGGGAGCAGAGGGGTTTGTGCTGACACAGTTCCCCTGAACCCTGATCAATCTGTCCTTTCCAAGGCCCCTCTCACAGAGGGGGATGCAATTCCCAAGGCCGTGGAGGTCCAAGGCTCTTACCTGGGATGGAATGGTCCACACAGCACCGCACAGCAGTTTGTGAGGATACTTTTATGGCTGTAGGGATTGGCAAACTCTGAGCCCCTCTTATTTGACCAGGACCCTTTGATCTGAAAGGGAAAGGACAGACACGGGTTACGATACGAAAGGTACGACAGCAGATAATTAATTACAGGAGAACGGACTCGGTTCCAGCCCTTGCTCAGGAGGTGGAAGGCTTGTCTTACTGCAAACATCCTCCCTCTCTTTGCTTTAAAAGCAGGACAAGCCGCAGAAAGGCAGCCAGAGGAGACCGCAATATGCTGCTCCTGCCTCTGCCAACGTTCAACCTTTGCAGCTAGAAACCTCCAAAGCTGTGCCCTCCCCGCGCTGCATGGCAGCTTCTCAGTGTCCCCGTCCTCAACGCCAGCTGCCTCCTCCTCCTCCTCCTCCCCTAGGAGGCGGAAAGCTCCTCAGAGCAGGGCTCAGAGTCCCTCCTGAGGACAAACAACGGGGATTACCAGGAGGGAGGAAACAACCTCATCTCCCCCCACCCTGAGCAGCTGCCACCGGGACTCTGATTTCGAAACCCCGGTCACATCAAGCGTGGGCACAGATGAGTGGGCAGATGCTATACCTGGCCTCGGCCCCTGGCTGCAGCCAACCATTTACCATTACATTTCCTCCTTTCGTTGTTTTCTTTTTTTAACTTCCTCTCCCCGGCGGCAGCGTAAGGCTGGCAACGTGGGCAACGCAGCCAGAGAGGCAACGGGCCACACGCTGCGGACCTGGTGCTCTCAGAACTGGGGTGCAACCCCCTCCCCTCCCCAATTATCTTCACTTACACGGCCTTGAGCATCTCTGCCAACACCTCTGAACGTAACAGAGAGGTGGAGAGGAAAAGGGAGGGGGAGGAAAAGTTAAAAAAAAGGGATGCAAACCCGTCTTCTGCGGTGCTGGAAGCCTCCAGCAAGGATTACAGGTCCTTCTGGCCAGGAGGGTGAATTTTGATCCCCAGGATCAGACAGATCCTGCTTTTCCCTACAATCTGCCCCGCTCGGGGTACTCATTTGGCCCTCGGAGCTTGCCTGCACCCCAGACTTGGAGACACATCTCGTCAGGAGGTGTCTGTACATTATTAGGCATGAGGAACCGATAGAGACAAAGGGACTTGCCCAGGGTCTCAGAGGAAACCCGTGGTTATGCAGGACGCTGAATTAAGATCACCCAGGCCAACACCCAAACAAATCTCTGGGGACAGCCTTCCTTTTTCAGGCTGGAAACTCCTAATTTGAAGCCAGGCCACGTGCAGGCTGGAAAAAACACACATGTGATCTTTCTAACATCTCAGCCCGCCGCTGCCGAGCAACACGTCTTGCACAGTCCCCCCCGCTGCTGCTGGGTGCTGCTTCTCCCCCACTAAGCTACCTGAAACTACGGCCCAAAAATGCCTTGGGAAAGGCTGTTTGCTTTGCAGTGGGGTATTATTATTAAGGCAGCATCCCGTACTGAGATTCTGCACTGAGGCAGGCAGCCAAGGACGCCCCGAAAGCCTCACCTCTGCTTAGGAAGGGCCAGCCCTGCAGAAGGACAAGTGTCCAGGTACTTACATCTTCGTTCGTCGTCAGGTTGGAGGCGACCAAATAAGTGTGAAAACCTGAGAGGCCCAAAATAGACCAGACGGAGAAAAAACAAATCACCAGCTCCAGCACAGTGGGGGGAAAAAAAACAAAACCAAACCAAAACAGTCAAGGAAGTCTCAGGGAACAAAATCATCCTGCAAGGAGAGGCAGAGGACTGATCTGGGAGGTACGTGCTGCAACTACACACACACTGGGCCACAAAAACATCCCCATTCCCCGCACCATTCCACAGGCATCCACCAAGGCACAGCCTGTTCCCGTTTCCACGTACACTTGCAAACTGGGAAACAAGTTTGTCACCCCCTCTCGGTCCCCGGTGGTGAACTAAATAAGGAATTAAAGGTCTTCCCGGTTTGTTATCAGTCCACAGATGCCTGTCTGCCCCCACCAGGTAGCTCGGGGACTAAATTAAGTTGTGGAAAGCACACGAAGGTGACCCTACAAAGAGCTCGTTGTGCTTCTGTTACACAATTAGCATTGCTGCACCAGCCTGAGCAGCTGATGGCATCGGAAGGATATCTGGCCGGTGTCGTCTTCAGAGTGGTGAGGAATCCATCTGTCTGAGAGCCTGCAAAGCAAAAACGGGAGAAGGAACATCCTCCCATCAGGCAGCCTTGCAGCTCCAGCCAACACCTCACCCCCCAGCACGCAGCCACCCTCCCTGTGGGCCACATGGACCTGCCTGAGGAACATCTGCAGTCTGTAACTTTGCAGACACATCAAGGCACAGACACAGCTCCGGGAGATTCGGGGCTGACGGGCAAAGTCACCTTCCCCACCAGGTTAAGGGCAGATGCACCCACCAGCTCCTTTGCTCTGGAGGGGACACCACCAGCTCCCCAGGGCTCACTGCTGCGAGGTGCAGGGGGGGACCTGTGGGTCCCTGCGGTCCGAGACCCCCTTGATTCAGGCCACCAGCACCCAAAAGCCTGGTGTAACCCATCCAGCCCCTTCCCACGCCGTGTCCGACAGGAACGGCGACCCCAGCGCTGCCTCAAGCTGCTGGTGGCCAGGAGTTCATGGCCCACAGGGCTGCTCGCCCCCCCGGTACTTACGCAGGGTGAGGTGGGTGACGACGCAAGCGAAGATGAAGGCTGTCAGGAAGGAGAGGGAGAGGATGAAGGCGTAGAAGTAGCGATAGTTGCGCTTCCCCACGCAGTTGCCCACCCAGGGGCAGTGGTGATCAAACCTCTCTGGGGAAAAGAAAAAAAGAAAAAAAAAAAAGGGACACGGTGAGGACACCTCGCACCCCAGGACAGAGCAAATTCTGTGAATTCTCCAAAAACCAGGGGCTACAAACCGAGCTTCCCCCCACCACCCCGAGACCAGCACCCCTCTGCCGCAGTTCGTTAGAAAGAAGTTTCAGTGCTGCCTGCTCGCATGCCCTTTTTATCATCATCAAAGGCCAAACCTTGGCTCTCAGCAAACCCTGCAGAAACACAAGCCTTGTGACTGGTAATACCGACCATTACTAAAACCGAAAGAGAAGAGGGAAAGTGCGGCAGTTTTTCCAGTACTTCACAGCACTGGGGGGGGTGTGCAGCATCGCTGCTCCCTTTCTGCCTGGCAGCTTCACCTCCCCCCCCTCCAAGCCTTCTTCGGGGCAGAAAATAGCTTTCAAAGTTATAAAGATATGCCTCTAAAAACCACAGAAGGTGCCTGGGAAGCCAGGGCAGGTGCAGTATAACTGGAAACACTCCCCTTCTAATGAAAGGGCTGCATTTCAGACTAACAGGACGGCGGTGACAGTTCTGCAGGGGACACCAGCGCAAACAAAACCCCTCGCACACAAAGCAGGCACGTGCCCGCAGCCCCCAGACTCTGCTCCAGCCACCGCTGCTTTCCAGTGAGCTGTGCCAGCGTAAGGAGGAGTCACGGCCACCCACCACCGTCCCCAAACACCTAAAGCTTGGCAACTCCCAAACTTCTTCTCTTAAGCAGAGCTTTGGGGTCCTGCAACGGGTCGGTCGCTCCCCAGGCTGCCCCGGCAGACAGCCTAAAGCACAACCTCTGCATCCACGAGGTGCAGGACCAGCAGCAGCCACATGAGGATTAAAATATCCGTTAAAACGTCCCCAAATCACACGCCACCCTGCTGCCAGTTCAAGTTGCTGCAGTGCAGCGCGGGAACCCACCCCCCTGCAGCTGCCCCACGCCTCTGCCTGCCCCCGTGGAGCCACCAGAGACTTGTCTTCAGGTCTTTGTTCATCTCCTCCTGCCCCACCGCAGTCTGAAGGCACAGGGAGAGGACATAAAAGAGCTCAACCGGCACCTACGGTGGTGTCTCAACCAGCCCGGCACCAGAACGGCCACAAACAAGGAGCCTGCAGCAAACCCCGTGTTTGGTGGGGGCCTTTACTGCATTTTATGGTACAGACCTCCCAGAACCAGGGAGAGCAGAGACACGGAGTCTTGGATGAGTTGTCCCCTTGCCCTGCGCCACTGCACGGGCGTTGCTTTCATTTTAAGCGGGAAGAAGAGAGACCACGCAAGTATCTCGCTTTATAATCCTTCACGAGAAGCAAAAGCGATGCGTCCAGCAACATAAAAAACACACAGGAGAGACAGCAGCCCCTTCCCACCCTCTGGACTCACCCACGCAGTTGTCGCAGACGCTGCAGTGAGAGGTGCGCGGAGGGCGGAACATCTTGCAGGTGTAGCAGTACTTGAGCTTCACCACGTACTTGTTTATCACCACTTCCATGGTGCGGGCCGGCGGGCGGTAGGTGGAGGTGCCCATGCTGTCTGCAAGGACAAGGAGGGACAGTCAAACCCCTGCAGGGGTCAAACCCCAGCCCCCTCCTCCCCCCGTATCACCCCAAACCCCTTCCTGGCAGGCGAAGGGACCGGCACGTGCTCTGCT
>VXAK01020534.1:0-18177 GCA_013399435.1 Arenaria interpres
GTATATCTTAAAAATGCATGAATCATAAACTTGTTGTTCCTAATTTTTCCTTTTTTGATCAGAGACTCCAGATTTTCTTTTGTAGGAAGTTAAGCATTTTTAGAAGTTTCTCAATACCGGGCTTTTGATACTTAAATAAATTATGTTTGCAGTGGGGTGGAACTAAGTCATTAGAAGCTTTGAAAAAGAGAAAATGCTTTTAAATTGCTACAAAACTCTTTGAAAGTTGTCATGAAAAAGCAGTAATATATTTTATGTACATTCTAAATGATTGCTTTTCCTTTTCTGATCTTAGAAATCTTCATATATCTCTTGGCTGTAGGGCAACAAGTTGACAGAAAATTAAATGCAGACGCAGAAGTTTTAAATTAATTTTATATAGAGCTAAAATGCTAGTCTCAGGATAAAAGTGTAGTATGATATAACTCTTTCTCTGAGTGGTGTTGACAGTCTGTAATCACTTTCTGTGTGAGGTTGATCCTTCGGTATTTTAAGACTACGTCTTCTTTATGGCTGTTCTTTGTTACAGAAATCAGAGTCTGCAATGGAAATTTTTAAAGAGGCTGGAGTACCACGGAAGCAGAAAGTTACAATGTTTAATGTAACAGATGATGCCATAATTAAACCAGGTAATCTTTTTGAGCTAATGGATATTATACGCATTATCATCTAATGTCTCTCACTTCTTTTAGATCTAAACCAAGTTACGATGTATATTTCATTTTTGTTTTGTATGGAAATTTCTAAATTATTATTTCTTTGTCACTGAGCACAAACAAACTTTTTTCTTAGGGAAAAGCTAGAAAATGGGCTTTACTTTCAAGGTGATGAGGAGCAGGATTTTTCCTTTTCCTTAGTATGTTTCCATTACTTTTAAAATAAGTCTAATCCAAACTAGCTAATATGAACGTTGAGTTAAAAAACAAGTGTGTGTGTGTCTAACCTCGACTCACTTGTTGGGAATAAATATGAATGCATGAGGCTCTCAATGATCCTTATGAGAGAGCCACCAAGAGGTTTGTGGTAGTCTTTCTCAGGAGCCTAAAAGAGCAGTTTGAGGTTTGTTTCGTCTTGCTGCAGTCAGAAGTAGGACTGAGGGCTGATGTCATATACTGTATTTTTTTCTGGCTTGGAAAGTAAAACGCATTAAAACACATTTTAACAAGTGTTCTCACTAAAAATCAGTATTAGAAGTTTGGAGATTTAATGAAAAGTTTTATGGTTTTACAGTTTTATTAGATAGTGTATTTAGGTTGCTTTTATTTTGTGCTTTTTGACAGTTACAAGTGTTTTCCCAAGAGTTATGTAGGGTGAGAAATTCTAATGTATTACGTCTTGATTTGCCATTAGAGAAGGTTTTTACAAGACCTTTTTAAGATGGTGCAGTAACTGATAAAAATCAAACCTGGCGTGAAGGGGAAGTTTGGACTGATAAATGGAAGCAAAAGCTTGAGTAAAGCAGAATTGCAAGTTTTCAATAAACTGATTTTGCAGTGTGTGTAACGTCCTTCATGTACATGATTTTCTATCAATTGTGTGCTGCTGACAGGCATCTTACCCCAGGTGTGTATGGATTCTATAAAAATAATGTGAAATAATATGAGAATTCTAACAGTTGAGAGTTAGATGTTTACATCATTTCAGTTTGTATTCATACAATACGAGATTTGGGTGTGGACTTGAAGCAATTAAAATTTCATTTTTTTAAATTAACATATCAGTCTGGAAACTGTTAAAGATGCAGCTGCATGGCTCTTCAGATTAACTTTCATTCATAATGAACTAAGTTATCAATTCTGTTTTTCTTTTAAAAGCTGCTAATAAAACAATATTGCACTTCAGTGAAAAAAAATTGCCGAAGACAAAATAAATCTTTAATTAAAATTTAAACTGATACTATAAGCACTGAGTAATTGCAGTCAGGTGAGTAATGTCACTGACTGACAGTAGCACTGCTTCGGCTAAAGGCTAGTGTATAGCTAATTCCCCAGTGGGTGAAGCTGTACTTCAGTTTGGAAATACTGCCTTTTAATAAAGAGGAAGCATTGCAAAGCATTTTTGTATTCTTAACCCCATTTTTTAAAGGAAGTGTTTGGGGGATTATTTTGTTTCGGTGTTTTTTTTAGAAACCCTTCATCTTTTGAAGTGCTAGTACTGTAAGTGAGGCATGTTCAGTTTTCTTGCCAAGTTTGTTTATCGTGAGTTGTAACTAATGAAACATTTTGAGCTTTGTCTCTTTCAAGTGCAACATATCCGAGTGACGTCCTGATCCTCCCTTCCTGCTCCTCTAAAATTCAGCTAGGAACTGAGAAATATGCTTAAGTAGTAACTACAGAGCATCTATTTTAGTTAGTGAGGTTTATAAACAAGAACAAGTAATATGTGAATAAAAATGTTTTGTTTCCTTTCCTGTGACTGTAATCTATCTGGGATGGTAATGACTGGAGAGTGGTTTGAGGATTTCAGCACTCTGTTGAACATGATCTCCCTTCTTCTTTTGAAGGTACCCCTTTGTATGCTGCTCACTTCCGCCCAGGACAGTTCGTGGATGTTACTGCAAAAACGTAGGTTTCTAATGATCTAATGTGTACAGTTCATCTTTCAAATAGACTGGTTGAATTTTTTTATCTCTCTACTTTGGCTTGAACACGTGGCTCACAAAAGCTGAAATACAATTGCAAGGGTAGTAGTGAGAAATAGAAGTCCATTCAGCCATTGGGTAAAAAATATCTTTCTTTGCTGAGTCTTACTTTTGATTTTGAACACAGTAGTTAAACAAGGAATCCTATTAGGGCTGTGGTTCTGCCTGTTTTTTTCTGTTGCACAAATGATTAGCGTGAAAGGGCTGGACAAACAGCTTGAAAAAGAGGTGCTGAGGTCTATAATGCAGCACCTGTGGCGTGTAGAAGTAGAGAATAAATGTTGAAAGGCATCAATTCCCAGGAAGACTGCTTAATTTTGATTACGCAAGAGATGCACAGAGATGTGTCATGTGGACTGAAAGAAAAGCAAAAAAATAGTGAATACATTTAGCAGTGAATACATAGAGCTGTTGTCCTGCTAAATGTAAAATTCTGGGTTTTGTTTTCTCTCATATTTCAGCTCCTCTCCTTGCCAGCAATGGCTCATGATCTTTTACTTCAACGTGGGAGGAATGATTTCCTCTCAGACCGCTGCAAATGCCAAATTAGAGCTCAAGTAATAGAGGGTGTCAAAAGAAAAACTGGCATCTTGTGGCAAAGACTAGTCATACCTCTATTTCGTCCATGATTTCCACTGCCCAAGAGAACTGAGAACTCCTGTCTCCCTATTTCATAGAAGTGTATTTTTGTTGTGTTATGATACAATGATGATATTTTCCATTTCATGGCGGGAGGGGTGTGTGTGTGTGTAATGGAGATTATACCCAACTGGCCTTGTTGAAATATCATCCATCGTAATTGTTTAACATATGTGTAATGCTTATAAATGTCTAACGTTATTCACGGGGCTTTGTATGTATAGGGAACCGGACCATATGGGTACAGCTGAGTAGTTGGTTCTATTATAGCCACAGCTGACTACACCTACCAGGGCACCCTATTCTGAACCAGGGTTTAAGAAATTGACTGGAATTAGTATTTTTCTGTGTCAGACTTCTATATGTAATACTTAGATTTGATGCATTGTTCATTCTGCTTCTGAATTGCATTCAGTGAACAGCCTATAAGAGACAATAATTTGTTTATGAAGCAAAGCACAGTGTCATTAGGAATGCAGCCATTCCATGTAGATTAAGTGTCACACTTTGTTAGTGCAGAAAAGGTTTGTTTTTCTAGAAGTATTTCAAGAAGTAGGAAAGTTTTTGGTCAGTGTAAGAGATACTGGTAAGAGCCACAGAGTATTGTTTTGTATCTTGTTATATGTATTTGAAAATACTAGCAAGCTAAAAAGAGACTGGGTTCCTGGCCATGTTCAGTGAATCCTTCCCGTCTTTTAATTCAGTATTTCTGATCTATTTTCTCCAGATATTTGTATGATCCCATTTCACAAACTAGGTTTTGGTTTGTACTGCTTACTTTGGTAGCATAGTACGTGTAATCCTACTGTACAGGTGTATAAAAGGAGAAAAATTCTTAAGCAAAAGAGAAAGATCATAATTTTTTTTTAATCATGTTTTTTCTGCCAGTATCATTATCTAATAATTCCATTCTTTCTATAGCTGTGGTTTTTAACCTTTTTCTGTGACTTGCTCACTTTATGATTTCTACTTTTAATATTGCTTTCTTCTTAATTTCTACTTCTGGAATGCTGCATTTATCATATTACATCTCTTGGGCAAGAATTAAATAATTTGACTACATTTCAGTTTTTCTTTGGGTCTTTTACTTTTTTCCGTGCAATTTCATCCAGTGTTGCTTAGTCTCATAGTTGGATGGGGTTTATTTTTTGTTATTTTTCAGAGTGCTGTGTCCATCATTCTTAGTTACTGTACCTGTAAGAACAGATTTCACAATGTCACAAAAATATCCAAGAAGTGCTTCAGTGAAGGGCAAAAGAAGTTATCTTGGGGATGATTACAGCACTGAGCTATAGCATTTGGGCTGTGCTGTGGGGGAAAAAAGAGAATGTACTTCATGTCGTATTTGTGTTCTGAACCCCCCTCAAGAAGAGCCAGCTTCTCCCTGCTGAACAAACAGGGAACCTGAGGAGGGTTGGTCATTGGGCTGAAATGAGCCTATTTATGTTACTTTCTAAAGTCCCATTTTCAGAAGTGATGTAGGCACTTGGAAGATCCGAACCTATAGGGGTGTTTTGGAAAGGTACTTAAGTATATAATGCTGGGTTAGACTTGATGATCTCAGAGGTCCCTTCCGACCATGGTGATTTTGTGATACAGAGCACAGTTTGACTTCTCCTTCCTCCCACATTCAATCCACTGTGGACTTAAAAGCCAGTAATTCCTAAAAACTTGCTATCACCACTAGTAAAATTTTAGAAATATTTTTACGTGAATGTGTACTTTACATTTTTAAGATTGTCAGTAATTTTATTTAAGGAAATAAACATCACACTGAAGTGTGCAGTGTTTGAAATCATATAGATGATCATAGCCGTGCTGTTCTTAACGACACGATTAATTGTAATTATTCCTTTTTAAAAAAAACAAAAACTAATGTCACCTCAATGAGGAGACAGTGGAATATAAAGGATGTTTTAGTTTTTTACCAAGTCTTATTGATCAAGATAAGCAAGATATCCTTTTGCATGCTTCCTTTTACCAAGACCAAAATCAGAAGTATGCCCCTTAAAAAAGAGCAAGCTTTTCTTAGTTATTGCAGGTTGAACAAGCTATTTGCACTATGGTTCAGAAAAGGCTTGGCTGGTATCATGATTTGGTTACCAAAATGTAGGGTGTTTTGCAAATGCTTTTGTTGAAGTCTTTTGAAATGTTTTGATTCATTTATACCTCTGAAGAAAAACACTTTCACAGAAATGAGAAGGTTCAGTTAAAGATGTATGCAGTTTGTTTTTATTTGAAGTGTCGTAATTTGTTCAGCACAGTGTTGAGTAGCTTTTAGTGCAGACAGTAGGCAGCGCGTCTGCATCCTGTCAGTCTTCCTTAGTGCTGAATTTTTTCCTTAGTACTTATTTTCAGCAATTTAAAAGCTCAGTCCTCGAGTCTTACAGCTGTCTTTAATGACAAGAGTTTCCCTTGGTGTTTCAGAGGTATGTTTTGAGAATACGTAAATCACAAATGGTAGGGGTTTGAAGGGACCTTTTGAGATTATCCAAAGAGAGATGGAGATCTTCCACCCCCCCTGCCAAAGCATGTTCACCCGCAGCAGGCTGGACAGGAGCGCATCCAGCTGGGTTTTGAATGTCTCCAGAGAAGGAGACTCCACACCCTGTCTGGGCAGCCTGTTCCAGTGCTCTGCCACCCTCAAAGTAAAGAAGCTTTTCCTCATGTTAAGATGGAATTTCGTGTGTTCCAGTTTGTGCCTGTTGCCCCTTGACCTGTCACTGAGCACCACTGAAAAGAGCCTGGACCCAAAAGGCTTAGTGCCCTTTTTGGGACAGCAGTAAACTTCAGAAATCCTGGGGCCTGATGGTCTGGTTTAGCCCTACTGTACTTCAGGCTGAAATACATAGTACCATCCAGAAGTGCTTCTCTAACAGGCTGCATTTCTGTGACTTTAAGCTGGTGTAGTAGAGGCTGCTGCCCCAAGGGGAGGTGGTGGTCGCTCCCACAGAGTTCCCATCGACCTCCTGTTGCTGGTGCTGGCGTCTCGAGTTGCATGAAGGAAAAGATCGGTGTGAGAGATGGGTATTTTTCACTGATTTAGTTTTCAACTGGATCAGTTGCATGTCCCAGCTTTGCTGATCAGCTGAGTGAGCCTCTGCACTGGTACCAGACCAAAACACGGGGATGGGGAGGGGTGGGACCATGCATTACAGTGGTATTCCAATGCTGTATGGAGATGGAGTTGCATTATTCCTCCTTTTTCTGCCACTTCGCGATCTATTTCATGGAACATCAGAAATTTTACCACTCCAAAGAAAAAGTCGACAATAGTTTTGCTTCAAACGTCTCAGAATTAATTCCCCACATAATTCTGGAGTATTCAGTGGTTTATTCAAGATTTACTAGGTTAACAGTGTAATCTGAGCCTGAAGGTATGCTCTACAGTTGCCTGAAATTATTTGACTAAGTAGTTGGAATCCTTTTGCTTTGCAGCATCTAAATAATTGTCTTTTAAATTAGCTAAGTTTGAAGAATTAGCAGCAAACTAAATTGTTGCTTAATTAGGGTGCTTCATTGCAGTAGCTTTTTAAATGAAAGTTGGCTCATTAGGTACTGGCATTTTACTAGTTTCAAACGTGGCAAATGAGGTTTTGTACAAAATTAGGTGGTTGACCTGAACAGCTGCTTTCCTGCAGGTGAAGCTAGAACTGTGTGTAATTAAACTCTTATTTTTAATTTTACAGAAAGATTATTTTCCTTTCATTTAACATTTCTGTGTCTTAGCGACTACTGACTCCTAGGTTCTGAGCAGAGAAGGGGAAAACCAAGAGACAGACACCATGGTTGCACAAGTCTTGTTTCCTTATGGTTCTGTGGCATTAGTGTCTTTCTGTTTGTGGTTGGTTGTGACTGTAGTTTGACTTGCTTTAGTCAGCTAGGCCAGCAATCAGAGGATAATTATTCAAGTGGAAGAGGAAAGAGTCCAGTTCTTGTGAATGTTGGTGTTTTCCGCATTTGTATGTTTTCTCTAGTTCTTAATGGCAGTTCTTTTCTGATCAGAAGAGTCAGCAAAACATGCTCCATATGTACAGCGAGCTGTATGCATACTCATACTCGGTTTTATTTTCCTGTGTTTGGCCGGAAGGTTCTAATGCTTGAACTAATAGGACCGGGACATTGCAAAGTGCATTAGCGGAGAAAGGATTTCTGTAATTTGGAGGAAAAGGATCATCTTGTTAAATTTATTAAATAATCAGTGCAGCCATAAACCCTGTGGTCAGACTTTTCCTTTTGGAAGCAGACAATGCCGGTTGAAACACACACTTTAATCGGCTTTTCTTTTGTGCGGGGGTGAGGCATTTTTTCCTATTGAGTCTGTCCCTGCAGTAAACAGAGAACTCCAAAACCAGTAATGCTATGATGTGCCTCCAGGACTAAGGCATAGGCTCTGAAAATATGTTTTATTTGTTATTGTGGTTTAGACCTTATTTGTCAGATGGGTTCAGTGTTTTCACTACACATAAAACTGTTTTCAGGAGATGAGTCTATTGTAGTTTTGAAAATAAATGTTTCTTGGTTTATTTTTATGCTAGTCTAAGCAGCCATCTCTTTCCTCTCTTGATGCTTATGGCTGGTCATTAAGTTTTGGCAAGTGTTATTACACAGTTACCTCTTATTCAGGATTTTTTGATTGTTTTGTTTGTTTGTTCTGGTGTGCAGTTGGTGAAAGCTTCATTACGGTACTGTGTTGAGGACCATCCCAGCAAGGAATGTTTCTTGTTAGTCTTTTTGCCTACTTGACTCTCTTCTAGTGCTTCTAATTCTGTAAAGCAACCTTTAAGTATTGCACTAGAATGTATTTGTGGTATAAAATATAGGTTTGGGGTGGTTTTTTTAAATATGTTCTTCTCTTTGCTGAGCTTTGCTAAAGGTAAAAAGATGATGAGCCTGACTGAAATTATTGGTTATTGCTAGAAACCTTAAGTATGACTAACCCAGGTTTGTTTCTTAATTATTTTTCTTTTCAGAATTGGTAAAGGATTTCAAGGTGTCATGAAAAGGTGGGGATTTAAAGGTCAGCCTGCAAGCCATGGCCAGACGAAAACTCACAGGCGTCCTGGAGCAATATCTACCAATGTGAGGATTCTTATTTCCTGTTTAAACATTCTTCAGTATATTTAGAATTACTTACTAAAAATGAACAATTTCACAATAGCTAGCTGTTACCATCTACTCTCTGGTAGCAGAGAAACCCAGCTGTTTTGGAAGAAGTTCAAAAACCTGTATAATGGGCAATGCAGATAGCTGTTCTCTTATGGCTCAATTTATGAATATTCTATATTGCTGGTAAGTGAGCAACCATATTTTAACTGAGCAAATTGCGGTATTTTGTAGAATAGCTGAGAGAAATAATCTTAATGCTTCAAAGAGAGTTCTAAGAATAATTTACCACAGCATTTATAGGTAGATTGGAAAGAATTTACCCATTATTTTATACTGCAGATACTGGACTATTCTTTGGAACCTTAGTTGCTTTTACCACCTTGCCTGGCTTTTGTAGCTGGTTAATGAACTCTTTGATTCCTAAAATAGTTTGTTGGCTTCTAAGCATTTTTAAGCAGAGTACAGAGTAATATTATTAAATTTCAAACTACAAATAATATTAGTTTAAAAGCTTTTTGGAACAGATTCATTTAAAACTTTGTCCCTACAAAGGTTGCACAATATTTAGGCTGAACTAAGAGGGCTTTTTGCAAACTAGCTCCGCTATACAGAATTAAGACCTACTGAGCCTGAGTTGTCTGTAATTTTCTTCGTGAAATTAAAATAAAAATTAAAAAAATACTAATAATGCTCAAGAGAATAATAAAAGTGTAAAGGCACCAGGCAATGAAGCTGGAGTAATTGAGTCTGTAAAATCATACATTACTGGTTTATAGTCCTTCATTTCAGCTGGAAAATTCTAAACCTGGCACTGTTTTCTCTGAAGACTGAAGATTGTAAATATTTGAACATACACCACTTTGTTTCACCAGATGGTATTCATCATTAGAAAATAACCCCTCTTTACTTTTCTTTAAATTAGAATTTCCTAAGCAGTAATGCTGGCTGTAATTTTACAAAGTATATAGAATGGGAAATAGTATTGGAAATAGGTATGATGAAAAGGAAACAAGGTGAAAGGACACAATAGGGAAAAACAATGCCTTGATTTTTATTTTTCAGTCTAGTGTTGACCACCACAGATATTTTTGTAATCCTGCATTGTTCAGTACAGAATGTCCTGTACCTTGAACTTCATTGCAGCTGATTTTGTGAACTTGTGATTTGCACATTAGTTGTTTTTTTTAAAAAAAAACCCCACAACATTATTAATGAATAATAATGTGGTGGAGGAAACAGACAAGTCCCTTGATAATACTGTAGAAAAAATATTGCACTTATTCCTTCCTTTTCTTTTCCACTGTTGTTCTCTAGGCTATACCTAGCCAAACAAAAATGGAATAAAGAAGCTAAGCAATAGTAAGGAAGGCATTTAAAAATTCAGTTCTCAAAAATACATGCTTTAAAAAATTTGTTTTACATCAGTATAAAATTCATGGATTAGGGAGAGGGGACAAGGCACAGTATATCTTCATTTTGGCAGCCTTCCAGAGCAGGACTGCTCTGGACCTCTGTGGTAGTATCTACAAGTAGTTTAGGTGAGTTTCCAGTTGCTATGGTCTATAATGTAGGTGAGAGTCTTGTGTTGACAGGGGTTTTAGGAAAACAACCTTTTCTTGATTTTTCACAAAGTGGAAGTATGGAATGAGTGCAGATTTTACTCTGAATCTATACACATTAAGTATTAAGCAAAACTAGAATCCCTTTGTTGATATAACGGTATTTATAACAATTCTATGATTGAGAGTAACACTTAACATCCAGCAGGAAGTATTTTAAATGCTAATCAATATTAAATATTTTCATTATTAGATATTTTCAACATTGGAAATACCAGCATATTTTCTTTAGTGCTCTTCTTGAGTTTGTAAGTGTACCTCTTGCAGTTACATGATTTTTTTGGCTCTTTTTTTATCTAGAAAGCTGCCAAAGTTTATCGTGGAAAGAAAATGCCTGGTAAAATGGGTAACATCTATAGGACATCTTTTGGATTAAAGGTGAGTTCTGAGTGTACTAGAAAGTGTATAAAGCCGTTGCATTGCCAAGCAATGGACTTGGTCATGTAGCCTTGCGTTGGTGTACTGTCTGTCGTTTCTGTCAGAATCAAAATAGGAGCATCTTGAAGTAAGCAAGCTGGAAAGACAAAAGCAGCAAACATGTGCTCCTGTCTTCTTGTGGGTTACAAATAAGTTACTTGAACTCTCTTTGCATATGTGTACCTTGGGAATTGGGATTTCAGGTGATACTTCCACAGCTGACGTGTTTTTCACTGTGTTCCTTGACTTCTGCCTTTGAAAAGGGAAAACAATCAGGCCTTCCACTTGTTCAAACCCAACTTGAGTAATCTGAAGTCCTAACTTTATCATGGTCCTTCACTTCCATGTGCAAAAAGGGGATTATAGTTTCAGTCTAGATCCTGGTGTGTATATAGCTGCAGCAGTTCCTGGGCTGTTACAGTGACTATTCTCCATTTCTGAAGGCAACTTCTGCAGTTTGCACAAAAAGCATATTACCCTCTAGTTTGCAGAAAAAGTGTTCTGCCTTTCTCTGCTAACTAAAACTAATGTTTTGTAACAGAAAATTTGCATGTTCAGTTGAACATCTCATAGAATTAAGAAATGAACAAATGATCACGGTAAGATTTCTATGAGCATATTTGTTTTAATTTGTCAGGTGTGTTGTTTTTCAACAGCTGTTGCTGTTAAGAGGGAAAAGAGACTTGGGAGCTTGGGTTGGTGTGATGCTGAACAAAGAGCTCCCTTACCAAATACAGCCTGGTCACAAGCCCTTTAAATCCATTAAATAGACTCCTGCATTAGACAGCTGTGCAGAGTAGTGTGTGACTGAATTTTGTGGCAAGTTTAGGCCTGTGCAGAACATTCTTCTTTCTCGGAATATCACCTCCAGGTTGCTGGACTACTGTTTGTAAAAGTGGGAATTGTCTCTAAAATGAGCTCAATGTCATGTTTTTTTTCTGTCTCCTAGGTGTGGAGGATCAACACAAAACATAACATTATTTATGTAAATGGATCTGTTCCGGGTCACACAAATTGTCTGGTGAAGGTATGGTTGCTAGTTTCAATTTTCTGGTATTAGTGACTCCTCTCTCCAACTCTCTTCTTACAAATGGAAAGCTATTGTTTGAATGCAATCTTCATTTCTTCAGAGGCCCATCTTGTACTATTAAATAATTCAAGGACAGTAGGGTCAGTTCCATAGAAGAGAGTGATGAACAGGGGCAGTGGGCCACCACTGGCTCTAAACAGCTCATTCTTAGCTTTGCGCTGGGGTTGTGCACCCATGTAGCATATGATAAACCAGCACGGCTGCTGTAACCTTGTGGTAAGTGTTTCAGGGCTGGGTCCATCTACTCTAACACCAACCTGTGTCACTAGCATGGCGGTGAGATTTCCAAAATATTATTTAGGGGAAGTACTGCTTTAAAGGTTATTCAAAGCATTCTCATACACGGTAGCAGTTACATTTCCAAGGTGCAGTTGAGGTACAGAAGGAGGCAGCTGGAGTTTGCAATAATAATATGAGTTCCCTTTGCAATCAGTAGCAGTGTGTCAGTGTTATTTGCTGTGGCATTCTACGGAATTAATTTCAAATTTTATGGAAATTTTTTCAGTTTTTCATAGACAATCATGAAACAGTGAAGAGTCTAATATGTGTTCTAACAATGTAAATAATCCACATAAAAGCAAGAAAAGTGATTTTAAGGATTATTTTCAAAATAGCCTTTTCTTCCTATTTAGGTATATACTACATATCTGCAAGCACCAATTACTTGGAGCATGTTGATTCCTTTCTGACTTAATAGATTACAGATTATCAAGTATCTTTCTTATGAGTGATTATGAGGTTTTTGTTGTACATATACCTAATATCTGGTATATAGTTTAAAATCCTCATAAATATTTTAGGGATTTAAATGATGCAGTTCTTGAGAAGTTACAGATATCAGAAAATTCAAGTGTTTTCAACTAGCTTATTTTGTTCTTGTTATATTTTACTGTGGGTATCCAGTTTCTGTTACGTATTTCCTAGTTTTGGAATAGAACTCTGCAGTTACTGGGCATTAAGTAAAGCAGTGCTAGCTTTCAAATAGGTGTTTTACACACAGAAAAATGAGGTATGTTGGTTTGTTTCTCTCATTGGAAATAAGACCTTTTTTAATGAGTGAGGTATATCTAAACTGCTTTGGTTGTAATGTCCAGCCCGAAACTGGAGAATACGCTTTTCTCTCCCAAGACAGTGAAAATTACAGAATGGTAGGGGTTGGAAGGGACCTTCGTAGATCATCTAGTCCAAGCCTCCTGCCAAAGCAGGTTCATCTAGAGCAGGCTGGACAGGAACACATCCAGGTGGGTTTTGAAGATCTCCAGAGAAGGAGACTTACAATCTCTCTGGGCAGCCTGTTCCAGTGATCTGGTACCCCCAGAGTAAGGTTTTCCACATGTTCAAGTGGAACCTTCTGTGTTCTGGCCTTGTGTCCATGGCCCCTTGTCCTGTCACCAGACACCACTGAGAAGAGCCTGACCTCATCCTCTTGACACCTGCCTTTTAGATATTTATAAGCATTGATGGTCTTATCAATGTCTCAGTCTGTCTCAGTCTTCTCCAGGCTAAACAGACCCAGGTCTCTCAGCCTTTCCTCATAAGAGAGGTGCTCTATTTCCTTGATCATCTTTGTAGCCCTCCACTGGACTCTTTCCAGTAGTTTCCTGTTCTTCTTGAACTGGGGGACCCAGAACTGGACACAGGAGTCCAGATGTGATCCCACCAGGACAGAGTAGAGGGGGAGGATAACCTCCCTCAGCTTGCTGACCAAGCTCTTTTTAACGTGCTCTAGGAGACCGTTGGCTGCCTTAGCCTCAGGGACACATTGCTGGCTTATGGTCAGCTTGTCCACCAGGACTCCAAGGCCTCTCTCTACAGAGCTGCTTTCCAGCAGATCAGCCTCTAACCTGTACCGGTGTATGTGATATTCCTCCCCACGTGCAGCACCCTACATCTGCCCTTGTTGAACTTCATCAGGTTCCTCACAGCCCAGCTCTCCAGCCTGTCCAGGTCTTGTTGAATGGCAGCGCAGCACTCTGGTGTGTCAGCCCCTCCTCCCAGTTTTGTGGCGTCATCAGACTTGCTGAGGGTACACTCTGTCCCCTCATCCAGGTTGTTGATGAATATATTGAACAAGATCGGACCCAATACTCACCCCTGGGGAACACTGCTAGTTGCAGGCCTCCAGCTGTACTCTGGACTGCTGATCACAACCCTCTGAGCTCTGCCATTCGGCCAGTTCTCACTCCACCTCACTGTCCACTCATCTAACCCACACTTCCTAAGCTTACCTGTGAGGATATTATGGGAGACAGTGTCAAAAGCCTTCTGAAGTCAAGGCAGACAACATCCAGTGCTCTCCCCTCATTCACTCAGCCAGTCATCCTATTATAGAAGGCTATCAGATTGGTCAAGCATGATTTCCCCTTGGTGAATCCATGATGACCTTTTTTTTCCCCTTCTACATGCTTAGAGATGACATCCAGGAAAAATTAACAGATGTCCAGGAGAAGTAGTTTTCAGGATAACTTCTGCAAAATTACTGGGCATGACATCAGTGACATNTCACTCAGCCAGTCATCCTATTATAGAAGGCTATCAGATTGGTCAAGCATGATTTCCCCTTGGTGAATCCATGACGACCTTTTTTTTCCCCTTCTACATGCTTAGAGATGACATCCAGGAAAAATTAACAGATGTCCAGGAGAAGTAGTTTTCAGGATAACTTCTGCAAAATTACTGGGCATGACATCAGTGACATGGAATCATAGAATGGTTTGGGTTGGAAGGGACCTTAAAGATCATCTAGTTCCAACCCCCTGCTGTGGGCAGGGACACCTCCCACTAGACCTGACGTAGGGACAACCCCACTAAACACAGAATTAAGACTTTAGTTTGACTGGCTTTTTAGCTGTATATGGGACCGAATGACCTTTTCTTCCACTGTGTTCGAAGTATTTTTTCTAATCCTGAGCCATTAACCTGATTGCTATATGTCAGTCTTAGGTTTAATTAAGTGTGAAATTGTTGTAGAATGATATTTTTAAATTATAGCATATGTATACAAGCATCATAATTTAGCTGAAAAAATGAGCAATGTTTGATGCCCAGACTTTATTCTTTGATCTTAATAGTACTCTTAAACAAGAGCTAATTGTTGCAAAAGGTTGTGCATCTTGTTCTCCTAGTCATGCTGTTAAAATCCACACTTACATGGTTCAGTGGCAACTGCATGTACACCTCTCAGATGTCTTATCTGCAAGGATACGACATTTTATGAAGCCACTGAGACTCTGAATACAGTACTTATTTCTACCAGCTCATAACTTTTATTCTAACTAGACATTATTTTTTAATTTATGTTTTTAAGTGAGCTAAGAAAATAAACATTTATTAAACAACTGTAATATAAACTGTTTTTGAAACCAAAGCTATGTGTGTTAATACCACACATTCTTACGTACACTGTGAAGATTTCATTTAAACAAATCAATGTCTCCTTGCTAATCAGACACTTCCACTTGAAGAATAATCTACTGGAAGTGTTATGCGCATTCTCTCATGATTTGGTCACTTCCACATTTTTCTTTCACCTGCTCTTTTTCTTTACTCAGACATTACTCTTGATTAGGCTGGAAAGCATCCCCTTTACCACCTGGGATTTACTGTTTTTGTTCTGAAAGCAGACCTGCTGTTAGCTTAAAATGATCCTTAAGGCAGCAGCACTGCCATAGTCAACAACCTTGTTAACAGGGGTCTGCTGGGCCAAGCCACCTGAGCTTATGCAAACAACCGTGTTGACATCTGTGATGTGACGAGGGTAATGGACTTCAATTGCCACGGCAGTCTGTTGCATACCATTTAAGGGCTTGCCATGTCCAGCAGTGATTTCTGTTCAGTTCAGTCACCATGGATGATGATTAGAACTTTATCCTAAGACCTTTTGTTAAAATGGCTCCATTATGTTTTTGGGGTTTTTTTCAAGTAAACTTAATCTGTCATTATTAACTAAGTGGCAGAAGGCACTTTATGGACCGCTTTACTAAGTCTTGTACAAGATGTAGAATCTGTATTAGTTGTATTTGCAATTTACCTATCTATGAAAATGTTTCAAGTCATAGTCTTCTGCAATTTAGAAGTCTGAGTATCTTCAAGTATGTGTTTTGGCATACGCGTTTCAGAATTGCAGCTAATTCCTTTATTAGAAATGTTGAGGATCCACGGGAAGAATGAGGGATTTCATCCCTTAGAGCTCTTTGATTAACATAATATGATATTTGAAAGATCTTGATCAAAGTGCTTCACACTCAAGCTTTCCTGGTTTTTAGTAATAAATGACCCTGGTTTGAGATGAAGATGCAGTAGTAGGTATTATTACTATTAGGAAATAGACTTTAAAAAATTGTTTCCACTCACATATATGGTGTTTGGAGGAAGTATGTAATCAGCAACAGTTCATTTCAGTTCTTCAAACTAGTGAATCCACTCTCTGTTTTTCTTTTCTTCCATAAGCCACAGGAATTACACGTATTAAGTAAAAAAAGCTTCCCTTATATTTTCAAGTGCATCTCTGAAGAGCAGAGAAAGCTTTAACTAAAAATGCACGCAAAGCAATACTGTTTGATAGGTGTTCTCTAATTTCTGAAGTTTTTGTCTCCATTTAATGTCCTTGCACTCACCTGTAGTGTTTTTAGCTTCTGGTCTTATGCCTTTCTTCCAGGGGTTTTCTTGTTTGCAAGATGATTTTGACATCCTATACCTTGTTGTGTATTTGTTTGGATCTGCAGTTGGGGAGAGAAATTCTGGGATATTAGCATTCGGAATTACTGTTCATTCCACTAAATACCTGCCTATAATTAGGTAGGACTAATGTCTAGGGGGTGTGGATCTGTCTGTCTTTGAGCTCAAAAAGTGGAATATCACACAATACTTTTCTCTTGCGTGTGTCTCCAAGAGATACATTGGTGTTCAGTGCCCACTCGTTGTTGCTTGGTAACCATTTAAACCACAGTGCACCTTGAAGCATTTATTTATTTTGTATGTTGTGTATTTTTGGAAACTTAGTGCATCAGCACTGTATCCAGACTGAGATGAAGTACTTAAATTTTTCAAGTTTCATTTTCAGCAGAAAAATTGCACAGTAGTATGATTGATGGATTCCTGGTTTAATTAGAAGTCAGTTTTCGTTTGATATTGCACACTGAAGCATGCAGGTAAATAACTGACATAAGTAATGTTTCTAGCCAACTGGAAAACTAATCAAAAAAGCTTACTTTAGCATAGATATCTTTCTCAGCGGCAAGGTCTACTAAAATTAAGAAACTTTAGCACTATGCTAGAATGTGTGGAATTTTTCTATTACAAGAGCCACATTGCAGAGTAAGCATCTGTAAATTATTGTGTTGTGCCTATCGAGATAGCCCACCTCAGTAATACCTGTTTCTCTTGGTATATCTTCTTAGATTACAAGGCCTAGAGTTACCATCTGTTGTATTGATCCTCTAGAAAAAAAAGCTAATATTTTTTTCTTTTGGAAGCTTATGACTCTTAATTTCTCTCCCAAGTAAAGTTATCTCTTCTGTCATTCATGAGAGAAGCACAAGACTTAATTCCTTTTTTAAATAAAAGCTTTGTAATGGAGAGCTAACTGTAACATGATATATTATCAAACATAATCTTTAACATCCTGTATTATAATGTTTTGTACCTCTCTTAATTTAAGGCACCTGATTTTCTTAGGACATTCAATATTGATAATTTTGGATATATCACTTGTAGTGAAACCAGAAATTCTGGCAAATCTGTGTAACCCATAGAGAAGTCCGTAGTAGTTTGCACCTACTTATTTTGTATGACACTTGCCAACATTACTGTCTGTGTTTCCAACTGCTGATGTCAGAGTTTGGGTGCTCTGAGCTCAAATTAGGGACATGCCAGAGTAGTGTCATGCCTTGACTTCTTCCTGTTCCTGGTCCAGTGCCTTGGGCACCACGATAGAGTTGTGTGGAGGTGGCTTGTTTAGGGTTTTTTTGTTTGTTTTTTTTTTAAGACAAAATAAGGCTGGTCAAAAATTGTTCTTGAATTCAATTTTCTGTCTAGCTTCAGAAATAGCATGGAAGCTGACCTAGGTAATGTGTATTACCCGAGGAGATAATTTCTAACATTCTGTATATTTAAACACATTTTCAACAACTTGCATTCTTTGCTGTGGCTGCTAACACAGCCTGAAGCCCTGTTAAACTGCAAATGTGAGTTGTGACTTGAGCATCAAGTTTTGATGCTTGTTTAAGACCGTATTAAGAATTCCATGTTGATAGGTTTCTCAATTTGTGTGTGTTTATACTACCTGTTATGCTGTCAGTGTATGGGACACACATACATGGAGTTCATTAAGTGTCTGTCTGGTTTAAAGATTTAGTGACAAAATCCCAATCAGCTCAATTTCAGCTTTGTCTAGTAGTTTTCCCAATACAAAACTTTGCAGAGAAGGTACTGTATATATACACTACTATATACAACGTCTACAGTATAGTGTACTATAACGTATAGCAGTACTAATAGAGTAGCTAAACAAGCAATGTTTTTATGTTACGTTGAGTTATACAGTGAATGCTTTTATGAATTGTAATAACAAGTTGGGCTTTCAGCCCGATTACATCTGTAAGTGAGAGCTAAATTCGTAGGATTTTAGTAACACATAGCATTAAAACTTATACTGATGTTAT
>VXAK01020538.1:0-11828 GCA_013399435.1 Arenaria interpres
TTCTTCCCCTAGATTTATATACTTTATATATGATGTCATGTGGTATGGAATATCCCTTTGGTCAGTTGGTGTCAGCTCTCTTAGCTGTGT
Organism: Arenaria interpres; assembly: GCA_013399435.1. Classification (NCBI taxonomy): domain Eukaryota; kingdom Metazoa; phylum Chordata; class Aves; order Charadriiformes; family Scolopacidae; genus Arenaria; species Arenaria interpres. The sequence goes on from VXAK01020538.1 coordinate 91, forward strand.
CCCATCCCAGCCTACTTGTTGGCAGAGTGGTGTGAGGAGGAGAAAAGGACCTGACAGCTTAGCAACAACCAAAAAAATCAGTGTGACATCAACACCACTCCCATCCCAAAACACACCACCACACCAGCTGCCAGCAAGAAAGTCAACTCTACCCCTGCTGAAACCATGCGAGTGTCTAAAGTTGCATGTTGCAAATATTTCTTCACCAGGAAAATACCAAGAATACAGAAGATATAAAAGCAATAAAAGATTAGATCTATTCTTGAAACATGGGATTAAAGTCATGCAGTTGGTACCTTTCATGAGTTTTTGTGTATATATGGTTGCCTACATTAAGATTAAGTTTACACTCCTACCATAGAAGATGATGATGAACCCCTCAAGCATAATATATGACATTAATATGATTATTATCTTCCTGCTAGCAACTATCCACTATGGCTGACTAGCTTTTAGCAGCAAAACAAATTACTGTTCTTTCCTTGTTCTCCTGCATTGCTGTTGCAGGAGAGTGCATAACACTGTTGAAATTATTGCCAAGTGTTTCTGTAGAATGAAGTCTCCTTAAGATAGATTCTTAATTGTATGACTATCTGGTAAAGTCATTATATAAGCTTGTAGAGTGCTATATCTTTGTTCCTGCAAGACAATATCTTAAAGCGATGCTGCAATCGGCACCATTCAAAAGGAAAGGTTATTCTTGTTGTTGATCCATGCACTATGGCACAAGGGAGAAGAAAGACGAAGAACTAAGAAAACATATTTCTGTTAAGTGGATTGACCCCAAAGAAACAAATTTTGAATTGTGCAAGTTTTTTGTGAAAAGATGCATGATTTTTTTTGTTTATCAGAGTCCATGTGGAGGTTCTTTTTAGGAATTTTTTAAACATCTCCACAGATGTTTACAACAGCATGTTAGGATGAGAAAAAAAAAAAAGTGACTGTGAGAAGGGAAGGGAAGAAGAATTTATTTTCCTGCCTTTACATTAAATACTCAGAAAGCTCTGCTTTCTCTGTTGTGAAGGTTATTGACTGAGTTTTGTTTGTGGAGTGTGTTGAGAAAGTATTGTCCAATATAAACATTAAGCCACAAACAAAGAACAACCAAAAAAACCTAGTTTAAATTCGAAGACAATCAATGCCTCAACATTGCTTGTGTCTCTATCATTTTACCTGAGGTAGCTCTCCAGGGATCAAGAATGAATTCAATGTTCCTAGTATTTTTGTTTATGACTAAAGGACAGGTACAAGTTCGAGAAGAACTACATACTTTAACATGTTGGTGTTGTAAAAAACAAGCAGAGGAAGAGCTCTTCAGAAGAACTCTCCCAAATGTCATTAGGCATATATTTGATCTATGGAATGTCTATATTAATTCTCTGCTTATAACATTAATAATAAAAATACTTTCTGAAGCTCTTCTGTCCTTGCTGTTTGATTTTTTTATATTTTTTTTCTTTCAGCATTCTGTGAAGGGTTCACTTTCTCCCTAAAAACAGAATATATAGTCTGGTTACTGTGAGAACTACTGGAAACAGATTGAATTTTTCCTATTATAGCTTAGGCCAAGTTTTCAAAAATTGGCATTTTCATTGGCCTTGAATTAGCCTAATGTTTTTTCTATAATTTGTGCATAAAAGAATAAGCTTTATTTATATCTTAGTTCTGTGGAGATTATAGAGTAATTATTGCTTGTATCAGTCACCAGTGGCCATTTTCTTACATCTCTGACTGCTTTCTGTTTGCAAATTAATAAAATAGAAACACAGTGCACATCTATTTTGAGGGGCTGGGTTGGGATCCTTTTAGGAGGTTGGTTCTGAATTTAAAAAGGATGTTTCTTTCTACTGTAATAAAACTGGAAGTCCACTGTTCATGATCAAGAAAATATAAGATCTCTTTTACCTCAGCTGTCTTAAAGAATTAAACTCTCCAGTTGTAGCTATATAAAATGGCATTTTTCTAGTCAATTGAGCTATTCATGTACATATCCTGCCATATTCCTTTAGTGGTACAAATATGTGTTTACCATTTTCATTATCTTTTAGTACTTCGGGACAGTAGGAGAATAATGGTCTTTACCAGTTCATGCATTGCCAACATATGTTGATTTAATTCCACCATTCTTGGTGTGTTCAATTAGCTAACAATAGTCTATTTTGAATTAGAATTCTAGGCTCAGATTTTGGAACTAGCTTTTATTTATTTGTCATGTATATACAAAACATAATGTCAAGATTTGACATTACTGAAACAATCAACATGTAACTCTACGTTAACATTTTAATCAACATTTTAACAAGCAAAACAATTATTTCATAGTTTCATTTCCTATACAGTTCAGTGATATTCACTCATTGTAATACCTTTGTACAAAAGCCTACTTCTACAACTTCAATTAGGATAAGCTTCAGAAAACATTTTTCTCTATCTACGCTTTCTTTCCACCTTTTCATTTCAATTGCTGCCATGGAATCAAACTCATTTGTAGCTATTCTGATTTGTGTGTGACAGATGTTTTTCTTTGTTTGACATTATTAATATCAAACTTCCAACTCATGTACCTCTGAAATACATATGTCATTCATCTTTCAAAGGGACTTGTGATTTTTAAAGGAAAACATCAGTATTAAGTTTTGATTAAACTCTGACTCTTTGGAGTCCTCAGAAGAACATGGACGTGCTGGATTGGGTCCAGAGGAGGGTCACAAAGATAATCAGAGAGCTGGTGCACCTATCCTATGAAGACAGGCTGAAAGAGTTGGGATTGTTCAGCCTGGAGAAAAGAAGGTTCCAGGAAGATCTTATAGCACCCTTCCAGTATCTGAAGGGGGCCTACAGGAAAGCTGGAGAGGGACTTTGTAAAAAGACAAGTAGTGATAGTACAAGGGGTAATGGCTTCAAACGGAAGAGGGTAGATTTAGATTGGATATCAAGAAGATATTTTTCACTACAAGGGTGGTTAGGTCACGTGCCTAATTTAAATAATTCTGTAAAGTTGAGATTAGATTATATGAGCGAATCTGCTCTATAAACCAACCCTTGTCAGCATGAGCAATTCTTGTGTATGTGTTGTGCAGGTTTAATAAGGTACATTTATCAATGCCTGTACAGCTCTTGCTGGTTTAGAGAAGAAAAAAAAAATAAGAAGGTATTAAAAGCAAATGTTGTTTTTTTATTAGTATAATTATCTTTGTATCAGGCTTTCAGCTGATGTGGATGAGCTTCAAAAGAGCAATACTAGTGACAAACTCTTTGTGACTGTGTGCCTTGTTCCTTCCTCATAGCTCCACTTATCCTCTTCCAGCTGCCACAGCACCTGGAAAATTGCCTGTGTCCAGGATGCCATCCTCTCCCTGCTGGAGGAAGCCTATGAGCAAAATATGCATCCAGCATTTTACACAACGGTTGCAATACAGTTAAATACAAAACAATTAAGGTATTCTGTACAGTAACAAAGTGTTGGATTTCTTTCAATTCTCATTTTTTCTTCCCCTCATTCCACCCCTAAAAGTTATCAATAGCTTGTTTTAACTTCCTTCAAGGTCCTGCCTAAATGGCTGCCAAGTCTCAGCCTGCCAAGCCATTTGTCCCCTGTGCATTGTGATTGATGGAGAAATCTTAGAATTGTTCAGTCGTTGAAATGGAGGAAAAGAGAGGAAAAGGCTGGTGGTACCAGGACCTTTGACAAAAAAAGTGTCCTTGATGATCCATATGCAGAGACAGTGGGACAGTTAGGTCCTCCGCAGAAATGGCCATCACAGAAGCTAAGAGGAGGATGATGAAGGACCTGTCAATGGGACTGTCTTGTGCTTTTGTGACACCTGTAGCACCATTGCCACCTTCCAGAAGTATCTGCTGATGCAGAAATTTGGTGATCTGAAAGACACCACATCACGGTTGTGCCACTGGTGTGCCTTGCTTATGGAAGGGTGAGAGAGGATGGTTAAGGACTGAGACTAATGCCTTGATCTGTGTCTGGAGACAAAGATGTTACTTAAGGCAGGTGAACCTGTAATCTGGAATGGTTTCTCAAGAGGAGTATAAGGAAAGAAACTCTAAACAAATGAACAGGTGATTTACACAGTGGCTTCCTCTTAGCAACTTTGTTTCCTGCTAAATTTGAGGATTAAAACCAGACTTCTAGCTGAATACCATATCATAACATATCCAATAAAATAATCAGTCTGCATATAGCTACAGGAGAGACAGACAAACTCTGATGTCTTATTATTTTCCCTGGTCTTCAGGAACATCACTACCTTCATCTCTACACCTGAAGTATCACTTCTTCACCATCCTTTAACCACCAGCAGGCAGCTGGTTGTCTATCTCCTGAAAGGACCAGAAAAGTACTACAAAATCTTTTAGCCTTCTGTTAATCGACTATGTGATAATGATTTATCTTGAGGTGCAGGGCCCAGCAGGGTGCAGGGTGTCTCACTGTGTGTCTCCAGGAACTTAGTTAGAGCAGCATTTACATTTTTTTTGGTCTGAAATAGAAGGGTTCAGACCTGCATTAGCACTATTCAAGAACCAAAAGAGCATGAGGTGAATGGAGATAAAGAGGTCAGATACTCAAATTATTTCTTACTTTAACTGTATAGACAGAGCCATAAGGTGAGATTTTAAAGCAGAAAGCACCTTAGGCAAAAGAAATTTAAATATTTGCATGAATGAGTTATTTAAATTTTGTCTTACGCACACAGACTTCCCACTTCCTAGGCTCTCTCTAAAACCTCAGTGCACTGTGGATTTAAAATAAAAGAAGTTATTAAGTTTCATAGGGTCAATGCAATGTGTTCAGGATTTCCTAATTAAAGGCCATTAATCACTTGTATGAGTTAGACATCAGTTAAATACAAGCGCCTCCAAACTCTATACTTGAACACTTACATATTCAAAATCTATGCCTTTTGCCAATATAGTTACTCCAAATAAATTGTTAACTGATGACTGCGTGCAATACTATTCTGTGGTGACTGAAAGAACATGCCCCTAAGAACTGCCTTGCACTATGATCACAGCATATGAAATATTACACATTACATCATTCTAAAGAGTACTTTCTCACTTTCTACAGCTTCGATCTCTGCTAAAGGGCAGTTTTTGGAGACAACAGATTGAGTTCAGGCTGAAAATGAATAGTAGCAAGGCAATATCCTGACTAGTTAAAATATAGACCCAATTCTTTGAAAAGGGCAATTTTACACAGTTGAAAACAGTTATGGGCAAATTCAAGTGGGAGGAAATACTGAAACATAAAAACATGAATTATGATTGGGAATTATTTAAGAATACTTTATGAAATGTCAAAACCTCCCACAATTTTATGCTTATGAAAGACTACTTCAGTAAAATAATCATTTCAGTTAAAAGGAGATGTGAAAATGGCAATAAAATAATTTTTCAAAACTTCAATATGGAATACACAGAAAACGGAGAAGCAAACAAAAGAGAACAAAAAAATCCAGAAAAAGACAATTGCTTAGGAACAATATAATAGCATCACAGCCTGTGCCATTTAAAATTTAGAATATAAAGAAGGATTTTTATAAATCTACTAAGAAAAAAAAAAAAGTAAAATCTGCAACAGGAAAAGCTGAAACTAACGAAAAGTACTAACATGACTAAGAAAAATGCAGAAATTGTAGAAATATACAGAAATATTCTATTTTGGTATTTTAAAAAATACAGAAAAGGAAAAGCTGTCAGTGTTTTAAATGGTGTAATACCGAAAAAACGATCAGGTTGATCCACAGTAATATCAAAAAAATGGGACATAGGTCTCAATCCATTAAGTATGTAGACACCTGAGTCACATCGTGACTCTGGTAGTGCTGAATAAGGCAACTGTCTCTCTGTTTAAAGCAAAAGCACAGTTCAGTGACTTCAGAACAGAAATTAGAAAAGCCTTAAAGCTGGACGATTAACTTCCTAAAATTAGCCAGTAGGAACTGTTTCTCAGCAATTTGCCTTAAATCCTCAGGCACACCAACATCCCATGCAACACCATCATGAAACGCCTCAAATTTCACTAAACTAGTGCTTGTGGACTTTGGGGTATTTTTTGACATATTTCTCAAGACCTGGCAAGAAGAAATTTCAACTTTAAATCATGCTTGGAGAAGAACTAACTACAATAAGTTAGGTGGTGATATATGACTACTTCCCAAACCATGTGCTTGTTTTATTTAATGACAGTTTTGTGTGAAAGTTACAAATACCTTAGGGAGACAAACTTGTATTAAGGGTCCCCTCCTTTTTGGTGGATGACCTAACCATTAAAATACCATTTTTGTCATTTCACTCTTCTAATTGTCCGGTTGGCCTGTTTTTTTATTTTATGTAAAGATCAGACAAGCAGCTTGGCCTCAGAGTAATTTCCACAGTGATTATAAAGGTTTGTCTTTATGGAAGGATGCGTTTGTTGACTGTTTCCAGCAAAGTGAACTTTGGCTAGGCCTATACTGCTTAATAAAATAGGCTAAAGAAAGGATGCTTGGCTCCCAAGGCCCAATGCATGGCTTGAACTCACATCTACAAGATCTTTTTCACCTCCCTGTCCTCCAAAACAGACTGGCTGCATTTATGGCTCAATGAATATCACTCAGGCTTTGTATCTATATAGACACAAGGTTGCATCATGTGCAGCTTTCATGTACCATGCAGATGACAGTCAGGATCCACAGGGAAGGTCCTGCCCTATTTGCTACCCAAATAGTGGTTACGGACAATAGTATTGGCTGAAAAGCTGTCTTATTTGAAAGTCATCACAGACCTTTAATAATGGAAGATTTTGGGCACAGGAGATCACAACCCTGTAGAGCAAACACAATGTCACGTATCAGAAGCAAACAGCAGTGGCTTTTCAGTGCAGATGGCCAACTGTGATGCCCTCTGCAAGGGACTGACATCCTCCATGCTGTTCAGACTTCAGGAGGGAGGCTCTCACTGTACCTTGGAACTTTGTTAGGCCTGACTTTTTTTGGTCAGTGTGAAATTAATTTGAGGTCAGCACTTTCATGATTGTGGCAAAAAACGATGAGATGACTGTGTATTCATGAGTGAGTTAGAACAGCAATGTCTGTTTTAGCAGTATAGCTATGCATATTCTAGATACAGTTTTATAGTTGTACTTGCTAACTGTCAAATTGATAAGGCTGGAATGATATGACTGCCTCTCACCACCTCTCTTTTTGTTTTCAAGAGAGCATTTGCTACTGAATGCTCCTAATATCAAACATGGTAGCTGTTCTTAGCACATGCTGGCAGTGTCAAATCCCTGTTGTACAAAAAGAATGCACAGTGTGGAAATATGCAGGAGGGTTATACATATGATGTGGCTCAGCACTGTTAAGCCTGGTATTTTTCTGAGTATGCCCAGCAGGAGAATTGTAAATGCCTCTGGAAGTTAGCATAAAAAACCTGAGGTATCCACGAACTTCAGGAGCCTTGAGTGTTTGGGCATGGGAAGGATACCAAATAGGCTATAATGCAAGATTTAGATCCTAACTTGTGCACTAAATCCCTAAGATGATTTGAGACTGGTAATGATTTGAAGGATGGTAGCAGAACCAATATCAGACATAAAGAAATGACAGTCTTGTTACACAAATTTCATATTATACATTAAATTGGGAAGTTTGGATGAAGGCAGTCATATTGGTGAAATACTCTTATAGTTCTGTAAACTGTTTGGTTTATAGTATAGCTTCTGTTGGAAGTAGTACTACAAAGCACTTTAGCTACAAAGTAACTGATGGATCACATCTAATTTAGTATTTTAGTATTACTTAGAAATTATTATTATTGTTTGTATTTTGCATTTTTCTCAATAATCTGGAAGAAAGTAAGGGATTGTGGCTGCTAAAAAAGATGGAACTGTAATTGTGAAACATCATTATCTGAGGTAGTTTAAGATATTTAATTAGATGGGCTCACTTCAACAAGAGTTTTAGCACTTGAGAAGGTGTAAATATAATGCCATACCCTTAGGCATAAACAGTTAACTGTTTTGATGTCATGAAAAATAAGCATGAGTTCCAAGTATGTTGTATCAACAAAGGAATAGGAAGTCAGAGCAGTAGAACTGTACTACCTATGCATGAGTGAGACTGTTACTGTAATGCTCTCACCAGTATCCACTCCGTAGCCAAGATGCCAACTCTTACAGGGCAACGTGTATGAAAATGAGAGAATAAAGGAGCCCAGGTCCTTTTTTGCACCCAATAATTTTACAATCATACCTAGTTTGATCATGGCCCCTAGAGATACACTGGGTAAAAGTTTCTGATGGTAGATGACTCTTTAGACAAAAGGCCCTGTGTCATTAACAGGTTGGAAATGGAAGTAAGATGCCATATAAATAGACATAAAGTGGAGATTTTTGGCAGACAGAACAATTAACCACTTGAACAACTTCCCTAGAACATACTATAGATTTTTTTAGAGACTACTTCATGAGCTACAGTTTAAAACAATTATGACCTTCATACAGAAATTGCTAGGTAAGTTGCTGCCGCATGTAATAGGCAATTAAGCTGACTAGATGATACTAAAGGTGCATTTTCATTGTAAAAGCTGTGAAAGTGTCTCTCAAAGTTCCTTACTTGAATCCAGTGGTCAGTTTTTATGTAATTTGTCTCAGTCAATGAAGGTGAAATATTCAAAAGAAAAAAAAATAAATAGCTCCAAGCAGCTGAGATACTCATACAGCACGCTCTCTATATTCTTTAGAGTGTCTGTTCCAATTAATAGCTATGTGCCTCAAAATTGACACAGTTTATGTCCTGTTCATGAGTGTAAGAATCAAGCCAAAGAAAAAATAAAAATCATACTCTTTGAACACTTAATTGAGCTTAATGTATATTCAAATGTCCTTTTCACATTTCAGTATAATAACTTGTCTGCAATGCTTTATAAATAAGCCATTAATGTATTTTATTTTTCAAAAGACACCATGCAGGAACTCAGAGCAAACTGAATTACAGTCATAAGATTTTTCCTAAAATAGACTCTTTTTTAAGCTATATTGGAAAAAAAAATAAAATGTTAGAGTCTTACATGTTTCAGAGAGGTTATAGAGTAGTTTATGTTGGGAGGAAATGATAGATGTTGTCTGCTTCAGCAACAAGCATGGTCAGTTTAGATTACCTTTCTGAGGACGATGTTTAGTTGAGTTCTGAATGTAACATCTCTGGACAACCTTCCACAGTGTTTGAACACCATAATTATGAAAGTTTTTCTTAACATCTCATCAGAATTATGAGAGTACATCTCATCACATGTTGGAGGAGTTGACTTCTCCACAGTCTCCTTGTTCTCTCTTTTAGATCAGAGGTTGATCCAAGGATAGTTACTATTACTCCCTCTCTCTGTAACTCCATTACCACAGGTCTGCAATCAGTTGCACCTCTTGCCAATCTGAAGGGTTAGAAGTGGTCAGCCTTCCCATAGGTCACAACTGTTGAAACACACACTTAACTTCCCCCCAGTATTTTTTAATAAAGTCTCTCACTTGTATTTACAACAATGGTAAGTCGATTCAAAGCTACTGAAGCTGATAGTTTCTTCCACTTGGATCATGTTAAAATTGAGTTGGTCTCAGGAACAAAAATGTTATGCCACCTGTTCAGAATCAAGTTTTATTCAGAGTTTGTACTGAAGTATGAAAACTTCTGTCATGTAGCTAAATATCTTCTCTATGAGCAAATAAGTGATTTTATAGGTTTGTAGATGTTTGGGGCACATTCATTCTTTTAAGCTGTGTTTATTTGTATGCATAGTGATATAAAGTACAAGCTACTTTCTGAGGTTCAAATAGGAGTTCTATGTATATAATACAACAAATACTTCTCAAACTTCTGTCTGTGATTTCATGGCTTTACACACATGGAGGCCAAGATTATGGTTCTTTCTGAAATGAAAATCAATGACAGGTGTGCCTGGCAGTGTGACAACTTTCTTCAGGAGAAAGGCAGCAAATACCTTATTTGTTGAGTATAGATCCAAACCTAGAGCTCCTTATGTATCATGTCTCCAACTGATGTCTTCAGACCACTTAATTATTGCTTCATTCTCCATTTACTGCAGTCAGCTGCCATAGTCTCGATGCAGTCCTAGAAGCCTACTTAGCAAGGAGAAAAGATCATAATATGAGAAATCCAGGAACTAAAAATGCTATTGCTACAACTTACTTTCTCTCTCTGTTCTGTCAATCTGTGTGAAACAGGTGACTGAAAGTCATTTTCTAGCACAGTAACAGTAAGACAAATACATAGCAACAGCTTCAGTGCTGAAAACTTACGATAATATAAATGAAACATTGTTCTGCTTGTTTTCGGATAGCACAACAAAGTTTTCTACCTCAGGGTGTTTGGTGTCATTTAGTAACCCTGGCTAAATCTTAATGAAGTATTTTGTCGTTCTCCTTTTACATTAATGGTGGCTAATTCTCCAGGCAATTCTCAGATATATGCACAGTTAAGTTTTACTGCAGACTAAATCCAAGGATATAGATAGAGCAGGCCTTGAAAATGAACTTAAGGGACTCCTCATTAGAGCACTAGTCAGAAACACTAATAATCTGTGCCTCTGTCTTGTCCATGAGCTAGGAGTTCAAAGGAGACTATTGGCCTCCAGCCATTGCATTGGATTCGCAGTAGGTGAAGTTACTTTTTCTCTTCAGTCTAATAATACTGCTAATGCAAATGCTAATATAAATTCATCAAAGCCTTAAAGGATAAAGTGAAATACCCTGTTTACCTAAAGTAGTTGTATTCTAGTATCTTTTTGAAACCCGACCTTAAGGAATTGGATCTGAAGTCAAGTCATGCAGCCGTGCAGAACTTACTGTACTATGGTCTATTTTTGTAGCTATATACTTCATAATTTGAAGGAAAGAGAATATTTGGAACTACATTATTGGAACCTTTTCCAGAGGGCTAATACCTAAGCAACTGTATTTCTCTCACCCTGGAATAAGACTTGCATTATTTGTGAATTCTCTGACTGCGATCTGATATTATGCAAATTTCATAGATTGAAAGAAATACGGAAGAAAAACCACAGGCATACTGGAAGAAAACAGATTTTATTCTCTTACATGCTGCTCCATACTATGAAGTAATAATCTTCTTGGGTTTTATTAATATGAATTTTGTTTATACTTCATTATTAATATTGTTATTTTGTTTCCTCTATTCTTCTCATAACAAAAGACATTTGTGAGTTAGTCCAGTGATCATTCTAAGTGTCTGTTATCCCATTTTAATACTGTTCTCAATTCTGTCTACAGTCATCTTCAAGGCTTGTCACACTTGTGTTTTCTGCTATGAGAATGCAGTAAAAGTGAAAAAAGGAGTAAGTTATATTTGTTATGTATTACTGACTTTGTACTGGTTTTTAAATAAAAATAAATTGAAAAATTAAATTACACTTGCATACTATAAAAATTACAAGGTATTAACTTTCAATATCTGATGTTAATAATCTACTAAGCACTTGTTAAGATACCTAGTAGTCATGCTAGGAACTTAGTAGTCATGATATGTTACTTTTTGTTGTTAACAAAAACAGTTTTACAGTTAAAAAAATACATTTGTTCCAGTTATTTGCGCAGCCAAGGATGAAAGCCAGCTTGAAATTATATTTTGGTATCTTACCTACCTATGTGAATTGCACAGACTGCAACTTAAAGGTTAATGGACCACATTAGAAACCAATGGTTCATAAAA
>VXAK01020542.1:326-46128 GCA_013399435.1 Arenaria interpres
GGTATAGGCGGGGTCTGCGAAGCAAAGCGGTGGGGGATGAGTTGCCAGCGTCCCAAAGGCTGCCCCTGGGGCCGCGGCCCTCAGGGCTCTGCACAGCCCTCCCCGCTTTCGGCAGAGGGACATCTCCCTCCCTGGGAAGGGAGGTTGGGAGATGCAGGAGTCCGACAGCATAGGAGGAAACCTTCTGCAGCAGTGACTGGTCAGGATACCCCCTGGCCTGATCTGAAAGTGCTTCTCTGAAGGTGTGGATAACGGAATCACGGATGGATAAACTCTGTGGCTGCCAAATAAACTTCTGTGTGAGCAAGCATGCTAAAAGACCTAACGTTCTGTGCTTTCACGTAAATAACTTCACTCGCACGCAGATCAGAGCACGCTATTTGGTAATGGGTACAATCCTCTGAAAGCTAAATTGCTCGTAGCAATTTGGGAAGCCGAACTCCGTGTTACTATAGGTGACTAATGAAAACCTCCACTCAAGTTTCTGCTGCGGTTCACGACAAAGTAGTGAGATGTTTTCATTGACTGCAGCACTGAGAGCATTATTTGTGAGGAAAATCCTACACATTTTGAGGAAGCTACAAAGATTTGCTAAGGAACAGAGAGAAAAAGATTTTATGTTCTTTGTATCTTCATTTCTAAGGTAAAAGGAGTTCATGAACCAACAAGCAGGTGGTGCCTCATGAAAAGAAAGTGGAAAGTAAAAGAAGAGGAGAAAATGTTTGCTAACGCAACGTGTGATTACCCTGTTACGTTTCTGTCAGTAAGAAATAATTCTAGCCAAGAAGCCAATAAGATGTTATAAGAAAACTGCATTTAAACGCACAGATGAGATGTAAGAAAAATAACTCATGCAAATTTGTGTTTCTGCTTTTGAGGTAGTGGTAAGATACTGCACTGGATGGATCACAGCTCTCAGCCAGTACAGCAATTCGTGTGTTTCTACCAGCCTGGACTAGGCAATCTGTAATCTAGAGGAGGTACACCTGATTGGTGAGATGTACGTTATTGGTGAGGTCTAAAACTGGGCTTCAGTGAATAAATTTTCCACATTGATTAATTTAGACCGTTGCTGAGGCTGCTGGAGCTGGGATTGAAGAATGAGTAAGTGGCGTTGCTGGAGCTGGAAAGAGAAGTGATGGAAAAGGAGTGCTTCCCTGGTCCTTCCTCTCCTGCACGTATCAGGTGCTTGTCATCCAAGCAGTGGGTGATGAGAATCGCAAGGAGGGAGGAGAGGACAGCAGTTTGGCTCAGGATGCAGCGGCAGCCAGGGCCTGGGAGGTTTGACAGGTCTCAGAAAGGTCACTGAGAGTGGGGAGATGAGGAGATGAAGGCAGAAATACAGAAGTAAAAAGCAGTTAACCGCAGTAGAAAAGTTGAAAATCACGGCTCTACGGGATCAATTTTCTTCAAGCCTTTTTGATTTGCTTCTCAGTCAGAACAAGAAAGTAAAAATTACTTGGCTTTTAGACCATGTTGCAGATGTTAAGCCAAGGTTTCCCTCTGACTTGGTAAAAGGGCCTTTTTTTTATGAGAGTCTTTTGAGTATGTAAACAGATCATACTTTATGCATACTAAAGAAAATCAGTGGAATTCTGGATAAATAACTGATACTATTTTTTTTACTTCTTAGATATCCAGATTGTTACAAAAGGATGCAGAGCAGGAGTCCCAAATGAGAGCTGAAATTCAGAACATGAAGCAAGAACTCTCAACCATTAGTATGATGGATGAGTTTGCTAGATATGCCCGACTGGAAAGAAAGATTAACAAAATGACAGACAAGCTTAAAACTCATGGTAGAGTGCAATGTTTACTCCCTTTTCTAGTTTCTGAAAAACATTTTTCCAAGAATGTTTTCAATTTTAAGTATATTTCTCCTACAGCTTTTTTCTTCCCCCTCTTATCTGTTTCCAGTGTTATCTTTATTTTCTCTTTTTTTTCCTTTAATTTTTTTGTAGAGTTTGCCTTTGTCTTTCAATTGTGCATCATTCTGCATACACTGATAAGGGGCTTCACTGTGTAATTATTTACTTTCTCAGTGATGCTCAAAGGAAGTCCTTTGCCATTAACAAAAGAAGTAACACGGTAAGGCTGCGCATCTTTACTTTAAAAAGGATGCTTTGCCTGGTTGGAGCTGTTTGGTTGGTGTACTGCACAATGCTAGAGAGAAAGTGTTGGTCTCTAAGGTAACCAGCTGAGACCTTTCCTGTCCTTTTGCAATCCTGTTTGACCTTATGCAGCAGCTTTTGCGATAAAGCTGTAGTGCTTTGTCTCAATTAGGATTTTATAATAGTATTTTTTTCTTTCTTTGCCCAAACTCACTAACTGATTCTAACAGGGCAGGAGAATACTTGCTTTTTCTGCCTCCTCTGTGCAGAATGGATGGATGTTTATAGGCTCCTTGCTTGGAGAAAGGACAATATTTACAACTGGCAGTATTGTATTGCTTTCAGTAGTATTGCTCTTAACCAAGTAAGTTCGGTTAAACTAGGTTTGAGTTGTTCACTTAGCAACCAGCAACATTGTTTTAGAGAACTTCAGGCCACCGTTAAGTTTGAAGACGTGCTGTCTTCTCTGGGCTTCTTTATATTGGTCTAAGGTACAGTAGCAGCAGAAAAATAGGCATGAGGGGTTTTAGTAGTGAATCTGACCAAGATTTATTCAGTAAAGGAATAGTCTTTAACTGTGTTCCTGAATAAAATGGGGCATAAAGTGCATCTATTAAAGCCCCTTTTAGGAAAAGGAAGAATTGACTTTATGCTTCATCTGAAGCAGGTTCTTAAATTTGTAACCACAGTGACTGTTTTCATTTGGGAATAGTGTTCTTGATGACGTGTGACAATTCTCTGTCTAGGATATCAGTGTTTTGCAACTTTCCATAGGAGTGTTAATAAGAAACTATGGTGTGATACAGCCCTAGCACTTTCTTTGAATATAGCTGCAAGTCATCCAAAATGAGACTTTTAAACAGTGTAATGTCCTGATTTGAAGAGTGAAATGTTAATAATTACTTGTTTTATGGAAGTATAATTCACTATTATAAATAATGCAGAGTCATATTTTTTTCTTTTAACAGTGAAAGCACGAACTTCTCAACTAGCCAAAATAAAATGGGTTATAAATATTGTATTCTATATCTTACAAGTAAGTAAATATTTTATTATGGATACAAATTACTAAGCCAAATCCTCAGTAGTGTTAGGATTCTGTCCTGCATCTATTGGCTGATGATTACTCACACAGGTGTTTGACATTTCAGTGACACAGTGCATGCCAAACTGAATGAGTTTCTTGAAAGGGAGAGATGTTGCTGATGAGGTCTGGTAGTTGTGGATGGAAGGAGTTTTCAGGGTCACTTTAGCTCTGGGTTTCTGTTTTTAAGATAACAGTTTGTCTTAGCTCTGTCATTGCTGTTGGTTTTTTTTCATTTACATATGACACTGGACCCAGGAAAGTTCTGATACCTGTAAATGTATTTTGCTTATGTTTTTGAAAACAAAATATGCTTTTGATGAGGATGCAAATCTCCACTTACAGCTGCCACACATTTCACTACGGTGCCTCATCAGATTGTCTCTCTAGTTCAGATTTGATGCCAAAGAATTGTCTGCTAATAAGAATGACAGTGGTCAACCTGAAGATATCTTTAGGGTAATGTGAAAGCGAGTTGGATTCCAGGCGAGCAAGGATTATGGCTAAAAACAGTAATCAGAATTTAACAGTTACTGTAATATGCTTGTCTAATTTAGATTTGAACCGGGGTCTCAAAAGAAAGCAGTATTTTTCAACATCTTGCTGCTACCTCTTAATACTATTGTGTATAAAGTTAAGGTTATACTAAGTTTAAAAATATTTTGAGCTTGGTTAAGAACACTGTAAAATAACAAACGGTTTTATTTAATTAAAATGTATTATTTGCTCCTTCAGTGTAGTGGTGGAAATTTACTTTGGTGTGTCTTATTATCCAAGCTAATAAAAATTTCAATTCTAGGCTGCCCTGATGATCTCTCTGATTTGGAAGTACTATTCTGAGCCAGTTACAGTGCTTCCAAGCAAATGGCTTGCTCCGCTGGAGCGCTTGGTAGCCTTTCCTACGGGGGTGGCAGGTAAGCACTGTCCAGTGGAAAAAATACATTTCCCAAGCCCATGCAGATGCTAACAGTGTAGCGATGAGGAACGTACATGAATTAAAAGCATTGCTTCTGTATGCTTCTTCTAACTCCCTGAGCACAGAGGGGAGTTTCAAACATTTGATTAGCTCTTTCCTATGTATTCAATAAAATGGGCTATTTGTCATTTTTATTTCTTCTCAAACAGCACAGCTTTATCTTAGTATGGAATAGGCCCCGGAGACTCAGACATTTTTTTAATGTTAAGGAGTCCACTGAAAGAATGGAATTCGGCTTGAAAATGGGCAAATATTTCATAGGTCTGTATTGCTTCCATGTGTTTCTTATAAACTGCTGGGGTTTCATAGTAGTTTTACTCCAGTGATTTAGGTATGCTCTCTCTTGGCATTTTGCCTTGTCTGTTCCCAGCCTTTTTCTCACCACGCTTCAGTTGCATTTTTACCTGCTTGAATCCTTTTCTTTTATGCAGTTTAATTAATTAATAATCAGAAGGATATCACAGGTTTTAGATATCTATTTCTCAGTGAAAACTGTGCTGGCTCTGTGCTAATGGGATAAGTAGGCAGGAAGAACGACAGGATAGTGTGTGGAAATTTACCATCGAGCTAAAATGCTGCTGGTGACTCTTCATGTTAGGCTTGTAGGTCCCAACTGCCTTAGAAGGAATTCCAAAACATGCTGTTGGAATTGTATGTTGTTGTATTTTTAATCGCTGTCTAGAGAATTATTTGTATTCAGCATGCTTACTGGACAAAAGAAGAGTCTGCTTCTGTGCAGGGTGGGGGAGTAGTCCTTGAAAAACATTTATTTAAACAGCATTTGAAGGGATTTAAAAAGGGTCACATCCATGTCTGCCTTCAAATCTCCCTTTTTGTCTTGGCTGATGGAGATCGCCTTTGAATTCTAGGTGATAAACACAAAAATGTCTAAAAATCACCAAAAAGGTAGTTTCTTCACGTGTGTGCTATGCACAGCTGTGTATTCTGTGATACTCTGTAGAATGATTCTATGTAGTCTGCAACATGCCTGTGCTGCGTGTTACGGTCAGGGCACACCCTCTATTCCGTCGCACCGATACACATTTCTGTGCTGCCAGTGGGAAGGACAGGACCCTTTAAAAGAGCAGCACAAGGCATCTGGGTCAGCAGCAAAAGTCTGAGCAGTGCTTTGCTATATATCTGTGTGGGGAGCAGGGGGAGAGAATTTAGGTTCTAGCAAAGTGTTCTGTTACTTGCCAAGCCTTTAACTTCAGCACCTGAGATGTTCTCTGTTAGGTACGTAGCAAATGTTTTTAGCTGTGGGTTGTGTATACCACAGTTTCACTCATATTCATGTTATTTGGTACTCTTTCCCCCCGACAATCTTCAGGTTTTCTCAGGAGCTAACATGGAGTTAGCTGCCGTCTCTTGAAGAGAGACGTTTGTATCTAAAAAGGAAGATGTTTTGTTCCTGTTCATCTCATAACTCTGAAGTTTCATTTTTACGCTTCCAAAGTTGTGTTCAGACGCTTGTGTGCTTCAGGGTTATTGATGCAATGACTTAAATCCTGTTTTATATCTCTTTCAGGTGGTGTTGGAATTACATGTTGGCTGGTGGTTTGTAATAAAGTTGTAGCTATCTTGCTGCACCCTTTCAGCTGAAGGAATCCCAGCGATCCATGGAGTCCTCAACTACGTTTTCATTATCACCATTTCAAATGAACGCAAGCAAAAAAAGGAACAGTTGTCTTCCTTAGACTAGGTCTGAGATCATCTTCGTTGCTTCATTTGGATATCAGTCAGTATTCCTTTTGATTTATTTTATCTTTCCTTAGTTTGTTTTTCAGTTTGTTGGTCAGTTTTCAAAGAATAGCATTGCTGTTCGCAGAACCTCATTTTGTGTCTGTTTCAGCAATTATGAACACTGATTCATGGCAGAACCATAAGATTTTGTCATGGTATAGTCACAAAAATCTAAAAGTGTTGGATTTGTATTTTTAAGTTGGAAATGCAATAGCATTAGGAATTCTTTCGTGAGCTTTGCTGTATAATATGGCAGAGGTGATTATATTTGGTGGCAAGTGGTACTAGAGGATAGAGGTAGGTGTTTTGGTTGGCTCGCGGTAAAACAGAATTAGTTTCCTCCTTGTTGATTTTTACACTAGAGTTGGTGCATTGTGTATTTTTGGACTGTCTTAGAAAATGCATTATTGATACATATGCAGAATCAACCTTTTATCTCTTAGAGACTCACTCAGTTGCCAAATACGGGATGGCTGGATACTCTGTCCTCCCTGACTTTTAAAATTCATTGAACACCTGATTTTTTTTTTTTTTTTCCCCCCCTGCCTTTACTGATAAGTGACCTTTTCCTTCCTTGACGTTTTCTCTGCTTCCCAAGCTGAGCGAGGATCACTGAAACTATTTCCTTCCTTGTTTTGGGAGGAAAGGTCTGGCCATCCTTCTCAATCAGTGTTAAGAAAGAGCAAGTAGAAGACAATGCTGTTCCTTTGGAGGACTACATTCCCCGGCTTTAGCACACATTAATGACAGTCCAAGACAGCCTGATACAGACGTGTCAATGTAAAAAGGCAAATCAGTGATTTAAATGCCTAAAGTAGTAACAGAACGGTAGCAAGCAGGAGGAGGAAGGAAAACAGTTTTCTGTTTTGGAGTAAATCCTTCTTGCTGTATTTAAGTACAGGAAACAGCCACAATATTTTGAGTTTAAAGGTGGACAGAATTCTTCCTAGTACCCTGCCTGTAGAACCGTGACAAAGTTGTGTTCTTTTCCGTGCTACAGTGGCATCTGCAACCCTGTCATTGTGGCCCCATAAGGCAAATGAGTGGGTGTATAAAGTTCTTGTTCCACACCTCCTTTTTTTGTTGACATAAGCTTGAACAAAGCTCTGAGGGGACACCCTTCCCTCTTCTGCTGGGCTTTGGCAAGTCTGGTTCCGCTTCCTCCTCTGTACAGCGGAGTGCGTTTGCTGTGTTGTTCCAGGTCTTCTGCCTTCCTGCAGGGATGAAGGAAGGGGCTAGGGCCCCTCCATAACTAGCACTGCCTTTAGAAATGAATTCAAAAGGTCATGATACATTGTGTGTATATAAGCATGAAATGATGGGGTTTTTAAAATGTTAATTTAAAAAAAAAAGGTTTTATATTAAGTAGGAGATTTAGCCAACGTGAAAATGGATGCATTAAGTATCATCAAGAAAAATATGTTGTGATTGAATGTTATGTATAATCACGTTTTTTTTATTAACGAAATAAAGCTTTACAACCCATCTCAGGTTTTCTAATCCATTTTCCAATGTTAATTACAGTGTTCCTTAAAAAAAAAAGAAGCCCCCAAACCAGCAACACCCCCACCATGTTGTTGCGTAAGGAGATACTGTTGGATTCAACATTCAACAGGCCTAATTTTCTTTATTTTTCTATTTTAAGTATTCAGGACGGGTTATTTAACTATGACGTATATCTGAATCTAAACATGTGGCTAATGGTATTTCTGCTTAGTTTATGACGGTGTTACGGAGTTTTAACACAGTGAAGTCAAGAAGAGCAGCATTTTAGATCTTCACAGTAGCATTTGCTGTTTATCCACCCTTAGCATGGGGTCGTCAAATACGCAGTTTGTTTGCTGCTCTGGTCAGACATTTGGCGAGTAAGGGCGAAAAGGCTTTTGGTCACCTACGCAGTACAAAGAGGAGTGTTGGATTACATAGGCTTGTCTGCTCTTAACTTTGGGACAGCAGTAAAGGCATTGTAGAAGTATTAATAGTTCACAGAGGAAAAGCACCTACCCTTGTGGCTGCACAAACTCATTCTTAAGCACTGCTTCAAGAAAAACCTTGGAAATTTTGAAACGAAGTACGCAGCAAGTAGGTTCAGATCTAAATGTCTTAATCGCCTCTAAAAGCTTTTGCGGTATGTTTTATATAAAGTGCTACTGCTTTTTAAAATTAATAGAATACACATAATTTTCCATAACTTCACATTTTAGCAAACGTGTCATGAATTACTATGAGGAACAAAACGTAATCCTTCCACCCTTGCTTACATAACCTTAAACACAGGATTTTTAAAGGCTTTTTGAGAACTGGATATGCCTGACTTCTCCAAAACAATAGTTTACCCTTGCACATTCATCTTTGGATGTCAGCTGTGGAAGTTACCAGGCAAACTGCTTTGATAAGTTCTAGCAGTGGAAAAGAATGAAGCTTCAGTGCTTTATAATGCTAGTGAAAACAATGTAATAGCAAATTATTTTTGTGTGTGAATTCTGGAAGCTATTTCAGGAGTGAAGAAAATAATTATTTTCTTTTATTGCATTGTTGGTACTAACCCAATAATGAACCTTTTGAAAGCAGATCACTGACTTCAGCTAGCTAACAAATAATCAGCTTCAAAATTCCAACTGCAGAGAGACTGTAGAAAATTGGAAATTACAAAACAAAGACTAACTTGGACACTTGATAACAGGTTAAAATGTCATCATTGTTAAGGGACTCTTACTACAGTCAAGAAAAAAGTGTTCTTTCTGACAGCTGATTTGACTATCATTTTGGGAAAATCACTGAAAGAAATACTCAGTACTTCTAAGATTTAATATGCATTTAATGAAGGTAAAAACATTTTTTTAAAAAAAGTATGTTTTAAATTAAATGTATTTCTCAAGATAAGTTGATATGCCTAACTAAACGTCAAATAACTAGTTTGTGTGTTCTCATGGGGTTATTCATAACGATTTCATTAGTGTTAGATGCTTTACATTATGAACTAGTGGTGGCGGTTTGAAACTTGGCTTGTGTAATTGTGCATCCTTTCACTTCTCTCTCTTCATTCCTCTCATGTTAGAACTTGAATGTCTGTCTCTTCAAACACAGCCTGGTCCAAAGAGTTCTTTCATAAGACTGATTTTCCTTTCAGCGAATGTCATATGAGCGCAGCCTTTCGCTTCAGTGGAACTGTCCTTCTGCCTTGTTTTGGTAACTTTACCAAAAGATGGTTCATATAGCCCAGAGGAATTTTCCACTTTCGATTCAGCTGTCTCACTGCAGTCCTGTCCTGCCTGTCTATGGTTGCAAAGACTGCCTTTTGTGGATTTGGTACCTGGTGTAGGAAGCCCACAGTGCAAATTCTCAGTGGCTTCTGAGAAGACGTATTTTTTTTTCAGCCTAAGGGGTGTTTTGTTTCTTGGACCTGGAGTTACGCATTTACTCCTTGCCTTCTCACTGTAATTTCGCTGTTCGTCTGGCCTTTTTTCTTCTTTTTTATATTCTTCCATTGCATCTTTCTCTTGATTGTTCTCCTTCACACTGCCACTTAGAGGAGTTTGTTCAGTTTTCATCAGTTTGCTTAGCTCCCGTTTAAGCCAATCTTTCTCTTTTTCGTCTTCTTTCATATATTCCAAACAAGCATATTCTTCCATCAGTAGTCTGCCCTCCCTTAAATACTCTAAAATGAAATATTGTAGGGTTTAGGAATGTTTTTAAATTGCCTAGGAACATAAAGAGTCATAAAGCACTAATAAGAGCAAGTTTTACTTCCTTATTTCATTGGTTAAATAGTTATTATTGATGGTATTCCAGTCTTGAGGATTATGATAATGCTATGTACTAATAAATATGACAGGATGGGGCAAGATTTAAACAAAATCATTGGGCCTTTGAATCCCGGTAAATATTTTTACCTTTTTCATTATGTTTAATTTTATTAAGTGAATTAGCATGCAAATATAATCAGTAATGACTAAATATAGGGCCCGAAAAGTCATGTACAATGCAACAGAGAAACCGCATGAGATCTAATTGTTAATTTTCTTGCTTTTAAATGGAACTTAGATACGTGTAGGATTTTCTCTCCCTTAATTGACAACACAGTTGCTTGCTGCATGGAGCAGAATACACTGCCACTCTCTAACCTATAAATGAGATGGCTTTGCTTATTAGTAGAAAAAGGTGTATGTATACTGAATGCCTACAGTAAATACATCTCTCTGCTGCAGGGGTCAAATTATAGTTGGTTCTGTGCTTCGGAGAGACTCGGAGTACCTCCAAAATGAGAGAGAGTCCAAGCTTAAAGGAGAAAGCTGCCATTAAAATAGCTAAATAATACTTCAATAAATAAGCCTAATACCAGCAGTGGGAGAAAGCCAGACGAGAGTCTGGCAAAGAGTAAGGAGGGAGAGTTACAGGCAGATTCAGAAGACCTGTGTTTTCTGTCAGTTTTAAAAGGGGATTTCAAAGATAAACAGTGACTTCAGTTATCTGGTGGGGTCTGGAAAGGCGGTAGGAAGAAAAGGCGGAGTACAAAACACAGGAGTTAATGCATTGCAGATTACTGGCTCTCTTACTGATCTAGTAAGTGACCTCAACAACCTGTTTCACCTCTGTCAATGCCTGACCTCTAGGTCACACCATGTCTGCTACTCTTTGTGAAGTATTTGGCATGATGGCACTCAGATCTTGGTTCTTTCTACACGCCTTACCGTAACGAAAATAACATGAACATTTTTAGAAAGAAAAACTCAGATAAAGGAATAGAGGCATTGGTTTCTTCTGTTCTATAGAGTCTCTTTAAAATAAAGGTGTTTATAGATGCGTCCCTTGCATATAACTGTTACATGAGAACACAGCCAATGGCAAAGATTTAAATAAAATCTATTCACAGTGCGTATTGTAACGAGGAGATATGCCCAGCCCTCAAAGTCCCTTTCCTTTCTCAGCAAGAGATCTTGAGCCAGAAACCTATGTTGACATCAGCTAGGATGAAGATTCGCAACCCACAATTTAAGATCAGTATTTGACCAGTCTGGAATTACCAAACTCTTAACTGACGTATAATTTCACTGCTCAAGCATGGACTTTTTACCA
The DNA here is from genome assembly GCA_013399435.1 of Arenaria interpres. NCBI lineage: Eukaryota > Metazoa > Chordata > Aves > Charadriiformes > Scolopacidae > Arenaria > Arenaria interpres. The sequence goes on from VXAK01020542.1 coordinate 11,317, forward strand.
GCGTGAGGAGGGAATCCCTTTAGAAGTACCGAAGTCTGAAGGTGCCTTATACTGCGGAGCTGCTCCGCTGGCAGTGCCGCGCCGCCAGCAGCTGGATTGCGGTGACACTGCATGTATCATTTTGTTGAACTAGTTCCTGTCAGTCGGGTGCCAGCTGACGGCTGTCAGACCCATGTAAATTACCAATGCCATCGCTTCAATCAACTCCTGAAAACATCAAATCGGTTTTGGAGAAAAATGTTAAAATATACCTCTACGTGTTCTATCAGAAGTTTCTGGCTTTGGTATTTTCTTGGTTGATTGCTTTTCTGTTCTACGTTGGGCATCTTTGTATTCTTCAGTTGCTTTAGCTTTTTGATTTTCATCTTCGGAAGACTTTTTCTCCTATAATTGGCAATTAAAGGTAAAAATAATGAGGGAGCACTTGTTCAGTCACTTTTAAAAGTACACAGTCAGTGCAATACTTATAAAAAGGTTAGTAAATTATATTACTATTATATTCTTACGTTGTATCACAACATTTGTCCTACATATTTTCTATAATATTGTTACATTCACACAAAATCCGCATCCTAGAAAGCTGATGGATCAGGCTATTCAGGCATATTACTGAAACTTAAGGAATAACACACAGCTTAGTTGAGAGTTTAAACAAGGGGTTGGATCCAGATCTTTCATACCTTTGTTGGCTGAAGCAGACTTTTTTCTGTTTCCTGCATTTGGTACTGTGACAGCAGCAGTGATATAAAACTCTGTTTGTCTACTTGTACTGATCTGCTTATACTAAGACCTATTGAAAAATGACAATTGTTAGTGATACAGTAGTTTCTAGAATTACATTGTTGCTATAAACAAAAGATATCTTTGATTGTGAATAATACCGGTAGATGGCCTAAGATTTAATTATTTTTTTTTTCTGCATGTCTTGATGCCCTTTAATAAAAAAAAAATATTTTGTTCTGCTTGATCTATAAATGCTGAAACTGGAATACAAACACAAGTACCTGGACTTCGGAGCATTTTCATCTCTACATCAGTATGTCATAAATATATTTAAGTTTTAGATCTATACAGTCCTGTTCAGATAGAACATGCAAAGTCAGACAAATGTGTCTACACCCTAGAGCCCACATGGGCTGAATTTGTGTGGTTAATTTAAGAGGTCTGTTATGAGGCCTCAGCTTTCACGTTCCTAAATGTGGATATTACAGAGTATAATAAACATGCTCGCTTTTATGCCTTCTGTCTTGGTTACTCATCTTTCTCACAGTTAAGCACTTATGTAAGGCTTTATGGAACCACACTCTTCAGAGGAAATGCTTAACACTGAAATATTTATGGTCTTTGAAAAGAGATTCCAAGGGGGGGATTGAATGAGACATTTAAAGAAATAGTTGAATGGAGATGGGATGGAGAAGGTGAGTATATTGTTCTTTTATTCTATTTTCAGAATAATTCTGACATGAGTATGGTGGCTGAGAAAGTTGGTAGCCCTGCAGCAAAACCTTGATCTTGCCTACATCAACATTCTGCCTTATTCCCAGTTTTAACCTCTGAAATCAGAGGAAGACTCTCCATAAAAATGGTGATTTTCAAATGTTTGCAGTTTGGTGGTAAAAAGGATGTTGATAACCAGTTTGAGGATTCCTCTTGAAGGAACGGCTCTGATGATGTGGAGGGAATTAGTTTTCCCTTTTTCGAAAGGCAAGTAGTTACTTCAGCAGCTTTTTCAGGAGCCATCGGCGGAGCGCGTTCCTCACATTCAGGACTAGGGGGAGCTGTACCTCTAGAGGAGCTGGTGTCACCTTCCCACGACTGAGCAAACTCTGCTCTCATGGAGAGCCTATGAAATTAATGGCTTCATTCAATAAATCAATTGTATGTAGGTACATACACCTTTCTGATAACCTAAGCAAGCCCACCTTCAGCTATTTATCGTCAGCAGGATTAAAAATGCAGCCCCACACTTCTTTTTTTTCTTTCCTGCTGAGTTAAAATTTTTGTAAACGCAGAATAGAAAATAACTACTTGATGAAGTAGCTCTGTTACAGGAAAATTCAAGTCAATAGTGAAAAGGAAAAAAAGATTGTCAGTAATTCCAATTCTAGATTTCTAAATCATCTGTTTCCATTAACTGGCGGAGAATAAAACCTCTATTGGCCAAAAATACCAAAAGATCCGGCAATTTACTTTGGAACTTTTTAATAACAAAATATCAAGTCCCTCTCCAACTAAGCTTCATCTTGCTTAAAGGAAAGAAGAACTTAAATAGTAAGCAGGGATTTAAGTACTGCAATTTAAGTAACAACATTGTACACGTACATGTGTGAGTAAAATTAAAAAAAAAAACCACAGCTGGTTATGTCATGTAACTAAAACTAGAATTCAGAGCTTCATAAATTCAAAATTCAGACATGTCTGACTTGGAATGAGAAGCAGAAATTTGTGTTTCTGAATTTTACAACTTGAATTACCAACCTTTTTCCTGTAGTTCATTTGTAGTAAAGGCAGAGTAATGGATTTGCAAAGGCAATGAAGAGGAAAGAAATAAGCAAGTGACTACAATAAGTCTTTGTACTGATACCATAATTTGAAGAATTCTTTGGGCATGTGCAATATTTCCAGAAGATACGTTTGCTACCATGTAAATTTTAAGTGCTCATTTGTACCCAAGTGAAGAAGAAAGTTCCAATTCCTCCTTCAGTTTAGGAGCAGGAATATCTGACTAGTATTTTAAAGAGATGCTTAACCCAGGAGAGTCAATCTTCAGACCATTATCCAAAATTAAGGGTGTAAGTTCATACAGAAAGCTTTCCTTTAGGATATTGACAGAATATTTGTGATCCTGAGTACGAGGCAAAATATTACTTTCAATGTGGGGAAAGTATTTGAAATCTGTTTATTAGTTTCTGTATAAAACACATTTATTAGTAAATTCTAGATACTACGTCTAAAGAATATGACAATCAGAAATTTATAAGTGCTTCAATAAAACTATCTTCTTCAACATTTTTGTCTCCGATGAATACAGTGAGCACATGGGCAACATAACCAGTCTTGGCTTGCATGATTGTTTTTAACTGCCAAGTTCAAAGGGTGGGATCCACTTGTCTGAACCCAGGCGCCTCACGCTATTTGAGATGCCCTCGAGTATTCAAGGTATCCACATAAGTCTGGCCAATATTACATAGGACCGATGTAATATGTCCTAGAAGGACACACCCGTGTCCTTCTGGAACAACAACTACAGGGCCAAGCAGAATGTGCTAGGACATCTCAAATGGCACTGGATGCCTATAATTAGGCAGTTGAATCTCACACAAGGTACCTGCTCTTGGAATGTTTGACAGACAAGATTGCATATAATAGATATTTCTCTCCAACACCTGTCTGAGCATCCATGTGAAAGAAATACTCTTTATTAAAGAGCTCTTTCTTCCTTGAGAGAATTAATTTTATATTGTTCTTTTCTATCATTCTACTATATTATCCTAAATAGCATCAATTTTGTGGATGGAATTAATTGAGAGGATATACAATAACTGGGTTATTACGATCTCTGGTTGCCTATTTAAATCTACTTATGCTAAAAACCAAAGGGCTACTGACTAAGGATAAGCATTCTCTTCACTCAGATAAGCTAACAGTATGATCATCAGACTGGCCATTAAACTTCCTGAACCTTGTCTCTGAAAGCTCCTCCTCTCCTTTCACCCCAACAAAATGCAAGTTGCAGGAGCTCTAGTGACAGACATTGAAGCATCTCTGCTATTTTTTAGTTAGAGGGTCTAAGGATTTTAAATATAAGAAAACAGTTTCTAAAGACCCAATTACATTCATTATTTTTACTCACATAAAAGCACTTTGAAAGTCTGTACTAAAACTAGGAACTTGCTACACGAGGGTTGTTTGTGAGATGCTTTGAGTTAGTGAGCCATGTTGTTGGAATTCTACGTCTCGGGTGACCCCTTCCCCAGGCCAAGTCAAAGGCAACAGCCTGAACAGAAATTAATCTTCAAAAGCTTTGTGGACTGATAGCTTCACCATGTTAAAAAGCAAATAGGCAATCAGCTTGATGCAAACAGACACATAAAGTAGCAGCACTACTTCAACATCACTGTTAGTATACTAAAGCTATGTATGCAAAATGCTATCCATGATGAACATTGGGTAAAACATTAAAACCAGGTCATGTATTTGTATTCATAAAATAAATTAGCGAAAAACCATGCACTTTTCATTAAATTACACGTGATAGAAAATTTTTAGTCCATACAGAAGTACTATATTGGCTTTTATTTTGGAATACACGTCCCAGTTATAAAACAATGTAAGTTTCACATAACTGAATGAAAAAGGAAAATGAATATACACATACTTTTTTCATGAGGTACGGAATCACTTTTGTCTTTTAGGATTTTAAACGTCCGATTTGCATAGATATTTTTTACATGAAGTTGCCGATCCTTTTCCTAAGAAGAAATAAAAACTATTAAATCTCTAATATGCATTAGGAATTACTTTTTACCAACTTAATTTTCCCATGTTGGGAGAAAACTGTCAGTGATTTGCTTTGTGCCAGGCCATGTGGTGACTTTGTTATTTACATAGATAGAAATCTGTTATTTTCTTTCATGAGCCAAATCAAAATTATTTGTTTTTAAGGCTAAGAACACACCTGTACACCCATATCATCTTTTTCGTAACACAATGTTCAGAAGATGAAGTCTTCTCTAATGATTTTTTCATCTGTTGCTCTGAGTTATTTTTTTTTTTCAGACTAGGTGATTTTGGGCTTTATTTCCTTTTTTTTAAAAAATACTAATTTATTTACTCAGTGCCCATGGTTACAATGTGCTCAGTTGTGTTTTACAATCTATTGCTCGGGAGATGACATAAACTTCAGAGGCATGGTTTTAAAATTTATTTAGCAAGAGTCCTCTTTCCTCTGTAAAATCTATCTTAGTAAGAGAAAAGAGATTTCAGTAACACTCCCACCATATCAGTTTTTAGTTTGAGAAATAGGAGCTGCATTTACTTTGGAAATACAGGTTGTCCTGAAAGTGTGTCTGAATATCTTGAATGGTCTGAATAAGGCAAGTACCCAAAACGATGAATGTGTAAGAATAAACTCTGTTCTGGCACAAAAATAAGGTTAATAAGCATGTCTGGTCTTCTTTGTGGTAAAACAATAGAAAGTTTTGTGAATCTAAATATAACATTAAGAGAACTGAACACACAGAAAACTGTGCAGAAAACACGTGAAATAGAAATATTTTCGAGAAGTGCTAAGGTGAGAACTGTGCTTTAGAATAATTTGCATTTTGGAACAGTTTTACATTAGTGTTCCCGGGGCTACAATTATTCCTGCTTCCCAGATCTGAACATATAGGAGGAGATGAGACTCTGGGAGGGAAATAGCACAGCAAGTGGCTTTTGGGGACCTTGATGCAGGGCCCAGGAAGAGCACGGTACTCTTTTCCCTTCCCAACAGCTCACTGGACTTCTGCAGCTGGGCAGCCTTGCTGCTGCCAAATATCAGGAGGAAAGTCTCTGCAGCTGATAGACAGGTAAGAGGGACAATGTCCCCGTACAGAAATGCAAATCTCCATGGATCTTCAGGAGTTGCCTGTTCTGCCCTTCACAATTTCTGGGAAAACTACCCATCACAACATATTTCACAGATACTTGGTTCCATTTAGAAAGAGAAAGCTTCCTAGAGGGATCAACAAATAGATCAGTCACTTTATACAGAAATAAAAAAATTAAGTGTGTTACAAACACAGTTTAACTTGTTAAAAAGTCACAAGGGTTTTCATGTTTCCTGGAATATGTACTGGTTTTCTTATTTACAACTCATAGGACATACCATTTGTGTTGGCTTTGTTTCTATTTCTATTTAGTGTCACTTTTAGGTTTTTCTGCATGTTTGATTTACAAGCAGTACAGTAAATGTTGAACTGAACATATTTGTCCCAAAAATATTTGCCTAAAAACAAAGCTGGAATTTAAACCAACTGTTGAAACATTTACATGAGTCTTTTTGTTAAACTCTAGTTTTGCATGTTGTAATACTTGTCTCATTTTGATTTGAAAGTGTTTCTGTAAGTGACCTCATTTAAATTTAGTAGATGAATATATTGACCTACATGTATCAAAAAGGTAACAAGTTGGGGTGCATTGTTTGTTCAAATTATGATGCATTAAACTCCATTTCAATTAGCTATCGAACTACTTTGAACTTCTGACAAATAGACCCTAAAATAATTTAATCATTTGATATTTTGACTTTTTTTTGGTAGACTATAGACTCAACTAGGAAACAGAAATTCCATTACTAATATAATAAAGGCAAAAGGAATATTAAATATTTGAAATTTCTTGTAGGAACAGAAACCTGTTTAAAATCTTGAATACCTTAATTTTTTGGTGAAGAGAGTTAATTTCCATTTGCAAGTTCTTTGTAATTATCCCAGCTTCCACAGCTTTTTTGTTCTCACTTGCCAGCTGACGTCTAAAGATGCTATTGTTCAACTTCAGCTGCTTTTCTAGGCTCTTAAAAAAATTACATATTTTACCATATGGACGGACTCAGTATGACTGCTGAAAAATTTTAGTTCTTACCAGATTTAAGAAATAAGCATGCTAATATAATGAAAAGTTAGCTTCTAATAATTATATTCTATTGTAACCAATGCAAGAAATGATGATGAAGTATTTGAAAAACTACTTTAAAAATGAGAAAAAAATGGTTTAAAACCTAATTTTACTAAACAAAAAAATATATATTTGGCATTCAAACATAAAAAAATAAGGCTATACATTACCTTTCTGATGGATTCATGAATAGAATCATCTTTGAGAAATGTTAAGACAATATTTTTGTTCACACTGAGATCTGCTAACTGCAGCAGCATAAGGGGCTTTGTGTAAATGAAAATGAGATAATTTATTGAGTACTTTATCACCAGAACCCAGTGCCTTGCACTGAAATTGTAGTTACTAAAGTTATAAGGTGGACACCCAAACCTGTATGCTTTTTATAGCTTCTCACTAGGACTTCTCTAAACAGACAGTTTTCAAAAAAGAGTTCAAATTCAGCTGTTTATATTTTCATTTTCTTTCCTGTAATAAATTCACTTCAGAACTAGCTGTTCAGATGGAGAAACGCCTCTAAGATTACCTGACTCTTTATTTAATTTTATGCATAATGGAGGACAATGGAAATTTCACTCTTCCAGTTTTGTATTAAAAACTGTATTCCTGTCTTTTTGTGAAAGGTTCAATAAGAGTAAAGAAGTATGAGATATTAAAAGGAGGTGAACTACCTCCTCTTAAACTCCCACCAGGCTTTTACTACAATTGCATAATAAACCAACGGTAGAACCAACCCTAAAATCTAGGACACCTGACTACAGCTGACTACGGTGAGTAATTAGTGAATACGAGATGTAGGTGTGTCCATACTGCCCACCAGCACCAGGTCAAAATAACAGTGCTAGTTCCAGATAAGGCAGCTTTGGTTGTTCAAGGAAGTAGATCAGCAACAGCCTGGTGGTCTCCATGTAATTGTGTGCTTCGATATGGTAAATTAGGGTCCGTGCTATCGAGGCTAGGCAGCTCAAACCAGCCTGGGTACTCCATGCTGCTGGCAGGGAGCAGCACAGACACTCTCCTGAAGATTGCTCTCCAGCTACATGCTACTGACCTAACAGAGTTAAGGCATGTGACTAAATTCCTAGAAGATTTCTATTGCCAAACTTAATCTACTCATACACATCTGTCCAATTTTAAAATGCTGGAAGGGGGTACTCCTGCCATTTTTACCTTACACTCAGGACAGCACTGGATTTAAAAGAATGTTCAATGTTACAGGACTGTATCAGAATCATTAATGCAACAAAAAGCAGCTAAAAACTCCACTATTCCTGCACTGAAACCTCTCCTATTATTGTTCCACAAATACAATGATACACACATATTACCTGTATTCTCGTACCATTCACTTCCAATTTTTCTGTGAGGACTGATAATTTGTGACCAAGATCCTCTCTCTCCGCAAGAGCTTTGTCTTCTGAAAGCATAAGCAAGGTCTGCAAAGCATTTTTAGCTTTCATCAACTCTGCTTCAACTTTTCTGAGCTTCCTGGATGTATTTCTCTCATCCTCCTGAGACATCCTCAGGAGTTTCCTTAAAGCTCTCACCTCATTATAATGACTTGCTAAAAGACCCGGCAAGTTACTTTCTGAACTTTTGTATCTACCTATTGCTTTTGAGTGTCGACACTGAAGCTGTTTCAAAAGGTGGTTTTCTATGGTTGATGCTTCTAACTGCTGTTGTAAATAGAAGATTTCATTCTTCAGCTCTTTAATTTTGTGAAGTCTTGCTGATGATATTCGCTGAGCCACTGCATTTTTCTTCTGGGAAATCATACTACTCTGCAGGCTTAAAAATGAAGAATTCTGATGTGGTGTCTTCTCAGCTGGCAACTCTTTTTCCTCCTGCATTCAGACCAAAGTAAACTGGCGTTGATATACAGCAATGATTTGAGACAGCAAAATCACTGTATGCCTTTACTGCTCACATAAGCTCATATACTGCCCATTCAAGCTACTTAACTGTGGTATATTTGACAAAGTGCCCAAGATCTATACTAAGACCCAACATTCAAGTATTTCATAGATAAATCCATTGAAGATTGTATATCTCTGTGTATGCATTTATGTGGCTGCGCTGGGTCATAGCTAACTAGGTCTGTAGGAGATCAAATTCCTTCCTTTCATTCTCTGAGGCCATTTTCATTTGAAACAGCCAACATGCTCACTTTCCATTAACGAGGGTGGTATCCTCTGAGGCAAACAGCAGCAATACGCTGGGAATAACGTAGTAAAGTATGCTTATGTTAACACATTACTCCAGTATCAATGGAAATAAATTTCCTCACAATAAATCACGTAGTTCACTAATGTAGGCATGATCTGGGGACTGATGAACCAAAACCAACCCATCTAGAAAGACTCCTAAGAGGGAGGACCTATTCCTTGAATAGGGATGTGACAGAAAAGAAAACAACATAGTAATCTACACGTCTGCAAGAACTCAAAACCCAAGCTGATCAAAATGGCACTTGGTTATATTTCTCTGCAGCTAGGATTTCTAACCAGCTTTCTAGAATTTTCAAGTCAGCCTTGAATTGAATTACAGTTTTAAACCTTACATGCTTATTCGTATAGAACAGTTATGCAGTTGTGTACACTGTTTCTGTACAGCAATTGAAAAAAAATATGGGCTAGCATTCTAAGTGTATTACTGCCATTGCCTTTCTTTATGGCCAGCATTCTGAATGGATTACTCTCATTTTCCTTTCCTGAAACATAATTAGAATTTGAAAATAGTCAAGACTATAGATCTGAGTGTGTTTCCCTTTGCAGGCATATATTCAATTTCACTATAGGTCTCAAGACATTTCAGGCAGTACTTTGCTAGAAGTTTATTACAGTAATTTATAGATCACATAACATTTTATGGATAAAATAGGCAAGATCCTAAACTAAAAAACACCAGAGGAAAAGGCCAAGTCTTTTCAAGCATGTCTGTTGAATCCAATAGGTGTTCAGCACACAAACTCTTTACAGAAGCAGGCCCCCACCAGAACACCCTGTTGCAGATGGCAGCCCGTGTGACTGGTGTGCGAGGCAGCGAGTCAGAGGAAAGCAGGAAGGGGATCAGTAACACAACTCTCTCTGTCCTTTGCTCTTATTCCTGAAATACCTGATCCACTCCACTCCTTCCAGATACAAACTGGATGGTCTTTGTCCCGATGGCCCTGCTGATAGAGGAGAGAAAGCGGGGACAGGCTGGTAGGACCTCCCTCATACAGAGCCACATGGGGAGAATAGCTATTGAATTCAGCGTCACAGCAAAAGGAAAGGAAAGAAAGAATCTGAGTTTAGGAATCAAAAGTAGAGACTGTGATTTGGGCAGAGCAGTTACTTGTTTTTACATACGTATTAAGTGGATTAAGAAGGACTATCATGAAGGTTCAAGTAAACAGAGGAAATGCTAGCAGGTAAGGCTAGACAGGTTCAGGAACTTTTGGGTGAGCAAAATTAACAGACGGCTGTGAAAAAAAACTCACCAGAGGTAAAAACCAAAGCAAATGGATGGTACGCAACCATCACACCTGCGTGTTCTCTGTAATAGGATTCCACTGCAGAAGGACTACGATATGACCACAGATGCTGTCACACAGATTTGCAAAATGAGAACAACCATTACATTACTATTTCAGTTTGCCAGACTGGAATGAGAGGATGTGGAAAAAATGGGAAAATATCTTCCTGCAAAAGCTGACAAATATATTATAAAATCTATATAAGTCTATACAGGGGGAAATTGTAGGTTATAATTATGTTCCTGGGAAAGCGAGCATTTCAAGTAGCCATGAACAAGCAAAAATAACTGCTTAAACTATCCAATGCAGCTAGTAGCCAATAATGATTCTTCTGCTAAATAGATTTTTAAAATGTGGTTATTCTTTCTGGTCTGCTAGTTTCATGCCAGTATAACTTCTTGACAGCAGCATATAACTTACATAATAGAAGAGCTATTCAGTGGTTCCTCTCTCTTTTTTTGGTTGATTTTCATCTTGTAGATTTGGTAGATCTAGGTGAAATTTTGAAGCTCAGCAGGAAAAGGGTCATTGGTTTTACACTCATTTTTTGACGTGGCATGGTGGAATTTAAGAAAATATGGGTCTAGATAGGAAAATATGCAGACATGAAAAGATTCTTCAATGTTATTATTTATGTAAAGGGAATATATTTGTGCTACATGATAATTCCATTGAAGCACAAACTTAAAGCTGGACAAAACATGGCTTTTTTGTCAAAACAGACACTTTTGTGCAGACATATAATTTTTGAGTAACTTTCCTCAGGAAAGGCTTTTTCAGACTCAACGTGTGATGCACAGTCAAAACCAGAAATGACAGTATTCTGTGAGAGAGCGTTTTTCAAGTACTCAGATTAAAACTGAGGAATAAGGGTTGTAAAGGTGCTCCCACAACTCAGGTGATTATTCTGACTCTTGGATCACTGAGTATTGTGGGATACCACAATAGAGAATCTCTATCTCTCTTCCCTCTCCTTCCTAGTGTTTGAAACTTGATTTATTATTTTTCTTCACTGAAAAACTGTTTCCTCTGTCTTCCTAATTAGTGAAAAAATGCCAAAGAAAAGGAACTTTTCCTATATTTCTCAGGAGAGTCCCATTTTACTATTACCAGAAAACAAAGTACCTTTTCTATCATCTTGGGGGAAGATACGCTGTCCTTTTTGATTTTCCTTCTTCCTTTTTTCCTTTTCCTGTGTTTTCTTCTTTTCAGTTCCTGATATTTCTAAATGTTTGCTGCTTCTAGCTACTTCAGAGCAAGTCACTGACAAAGCCCTCAGAACAGTGAGGGCGAGAATTTTCACTTCTGTGATTCTCTACTGCATCGCCTACAATCATTACCTCTGCTACAGCTGCTGCTTCCAACACTTCTGTGCTTTGGGGAATCTTTAGTATCCCTGGGTTTTTTGCCACATTCTGACTATTTTCTGTCACTAAAATATGAAGGAAACAAACCTCTGAGTTCACTACTGTTTTATGGTAGAGGACTTAAAAGTTGACCTCCAAAACCTATCAAGGATGAGAATGTTATTGAGCTGTTTACAGTTAACATAAACATTACGAAACAGTATTCAACTGTAGTAAATGATGCCAAGAAATACTGAGTTACCTTTAAAAACAATTCATTAATCTTTAACCCTTTCTAATAATTGTGTGACTTGTAGCAAATCAGTAAGTTTTTTTCCAGAATTAACTGCAATATGAAATATCCTAGTTTTTATCTCAGAATTTACTACGATACTGGCATGTATTTTCTAAAGATTTACAACGTACTACCATTTAAATGTAAGCAGATACCGTAGTTTGTTTCCCATAATGTATAAAATTTCTCCATGATTAATGTAATTTAAAAGAAGTGTAATTGTATTTATGCTTAATACCTACAAAGTGCTTTACAATACTAAAAAAATAATTCTTCAAGTATCTAGAAACTGGCCATTTCTAACTATGTTTTTGTAGTATTTTTAGCTTTCCATTCATGTCATAAAAATATCATTTAGCCATATTTTTCAATAATTAGATCACAAATCAGATCACCAAATTAACTTATACATTAAAATAGGAAAAAAAATCTTAGCTGTCCTACCAACATTATAGGTAGAGGACATAGCAGCACCTAAAGCTGCACAACAGAGTATCTTACTTAGAAAGTGAAATAAAGGTTTTCTTAAACTTGTGGGATGTTGCTTATTTTATTTTCTTTCAAATCAGAATTGTATGTAAAACAAAAAATCTTGCTAAATAAAACCTCACAATGTAATAAAAGTGGCTCTGCCCAATTTCAGAAAAAACATTAGGGAAAATATCAGTGTTTTTTTAATGAAAACAATTTCTTCACAACCAAACTGTACTTAATATATTTGTTTGCTTTCAAAACCACTGCAAAACATTTATCTCTATGTCTACACACTCATATAGCACTGTTGTGAAAGATGTGGTTCTCTCAAGAGATGATGATTTTGTTTTGTTTAATCAGGTTCTAAGTAACATTGCTGCTTGCTCTGGAATTGTCTTAATAGCCCAGTTTTTGAACAAAATGAACTCTCCTAATTGTTTGGCTTTCTAAAAAACATGCATTTAGCATACAATACAGAATGCTGACTAATTTTTTATGTCTTTGTGAATGTCTCTTACACCTCATTTTTTTTTCCCTACTGAGGCTATTGGAGAGTAGAACAGATCACTTGATACTCCTGGTACCATTATTCAAACACTGTGGTTCTGGTAAAAATTATTTCTTGGGATATGGTTCAATCTGTTTCATTTTCTTAATATCACATGCAGACTACAGTTTTATAGATGCAGAATTCTACCTAGTAGTAGAATAAGTTGTATATTTTGGGGGGGTTAAAATGATATTTTAGTTCAGATGGATTTTAATCGGTAGCCTTCACTAAAAAGAAAAAAAAAGAGAAAATATTTTTAGAACATTCTAACTCCTTTTTTGTTTTGTTTTTTTTTTTTTTTTCTTTGTGGTGGCATTTTATTTTAAATTAAATTAAATTTCTTGAAGGGGAGAGGGGAATCACATAACTTCCAAAGAAAATTAAACACTGTAATTTAGGATTGCACAAAATGTTCTAGGTTGAATCAAAACAGTTTCGTTACTCTTCATCCCCTTACATGAACAGCTCTTCCTTGTGGAAGACTAAGGAATCCCCAGGGTCCTACTAAATCTGAGCCAGTGCAATAACCCCTGAGACAAGAATTTGTATTTTCAGATGAGGATTAGGAAAATGCCAGCTTGGTACATACATTTGTATTTCTGCTTAAATTTGATTTGGCGCTGTCAACACTTTCTGGCCAAAATGCCTTTAAATGAAATTAGCTTAAATTAAACTTGAAACTACTGCTTTAATTTGTTTTGACAAGAAGTGTGGGCTGAACCTCACCATCCAGCTTCAAGAGCAGATGTTAAGAAATAAATAAAACGGAAAAGGAGAAGACAGAAAAACAACATGTGAATGACAAGAAACAGAGAAGTGAAATGAAAGATATTACCATAGCAATGAAGGAAAAAAAACAGTAGCTGAAGGGGGACTGGAATGGGCAAACACTAGGAGAATATAAATTGAAGGAAGAGATGCAGAACAAAAATAATTAGGGCCAAATTTATCTGTCAAAGATGAAAATGCCATTTCAAGCATCCAGAAACTGCAAAACTGTCACGGGAAAGGACTAATTGTAGTCTGTGTGCAAAAATAGAGTAAGTAGATGAAGGGGAGCACCAGTGGGAAAATGCTGTCTGACTTCCCAGACCAGCATGGTGCAGCAGCCCCTTGGCCTCATGGCTGAGCTCTGAGCCCCAGGGGAACCAAACAGGGTGCCAGGGCCCACCAGTTCACACAGGATGGGCGAGGGCACATCCAGGGCCCTCAGATCTGCCTCCGAGCTCCTCCAAGGGCCCCAGACAGCTCCCTGATGCAGTCCGCAAAAGCCAGAGCTCCCCCACCACCCTCAGGAGTGCAGGGTACCCCAGAGTGCTGGTGGGGTCCAACTGCCACCCTGCTGTCCCCAATCACCTCAGAGGCCTTGAAGCCCTGCAGCCCCCTTTATACCCTGGCAGGCCCATCAACACCATCACAGTCAGCGTCCGCCCCGACCTCAGCACCTCAACACCCAGCCCCAGGCCCTGACAGCCACCTCGAGGCCCTGGCACTCAGCCCCATGCCCTGCCACCTGGCCTGGTGCCGCCCTGCTCTGCTCTCCTTGCCCAGAGTGGGAGAGCAGCCCCTCGCCACGGGGCGCCCCCAGGCAGGGGACCCCACCTTCCCCTCTGCCCTCTCAAGCAAGAAATCTCCTCCATCCCTGCCCACCCTGGCCCGCCCCGGCCCCTCCCGGCCTCCTGGGCGTCACCCCCGCCACCGCCACCGCCGCCATTACCGGCCTCCTCGGCCGACAGGCGCGTCGCCGTTACCATGGGGACGGGCAGCGGCCGCGGGGCACCCTGGGAGCTGTAGTCCAGCCGGGGGGGGGCGGCCTGCCCCGGCCGCCCCGCCGCCGCCTTCGCCCCCTTCCCTCGCCCCGCACCCCGCGGGGATGGCTGCCAATAGATTGCCAGCCCCGTATTCCTGTACCCCACCGGGGTCTTACGGGGAATTTGGCAATGTGGTGTGCGGGCACAGGGTCCCTCGGAGCCATCACCTTGTAGGTTGCAGGGCCTCGTGGTGGCCATGGAGGTACCTGGCATCGTGTCCTGCCCTGTGGTGTGGTGTCATGCGGTGTGGCATGGTGCGCGCCATCAGAGCGCACAGGCCAAACCCAACAGGTTCCAAACACAGGGTTTGGGTTTGTACAAGTCAGTTTCAGGCTGAAAAAGGGGGTGGGGGGAATGCCGCAAGAGTGAAAGCAGCTGGAGCAGTATTTTACTTCGAGGCTGGAAGGAATCGTGTCCCAAAGTCCTCACCTGCCAAGCCTCAGGTGAGCAGAGGCTTTGGGGTGCCTCCTGCTTTTTGCCTGTGTGGTATTTTGCCTGGAAATAGAGCAGAAGAGAGCTTTAATTGGCAATTTTGTCCCAGCGCTGACCATGGACATTTGATGGTACAAATATTTACTGCTTTGGGTATTAATTGTTAGTATTGCTATACTTGCAAGGGTTATCAGTATGCTTTGAAGCCAATGGCCACTGCATCCTTTGTTTGTACTTCTTCGGAACTCTAGTGACCAAATAAATTAATTTGGAACCGGTATGTTCCAAATGGCCAGTCATTTCCCTTGAATTTACTAGACTAGACTTACGCACAAAGTCTCCTGAGAAACAAGCACGTGTAATAACCTCAGGCAATAATTTGTATTTTTGCATTAAGGTGGGGCTTTTTTTGTTTGTTTGTTTTACAGGGAAATACTCCGAATACCTGATTCTAACAGGCTTTTCTTTTAGCTGGACCTCCAATTGCCCCTCAAAAGATGAAAGAAATGACAGATGGTGAGCCACAGTAAACAGTGCAAACTATCCGTACTGTTATTTTTAGTTTTCAGTGAGGTTTTCTGAGGATTCCTGTTCCGTACATGGAATACTGCATTTCCAGCTTAACATACTGGTTTGCACAGACAAAAAACTTACTTTCAAGAGCATCTTTACTGTTGTGTGTTCTGTCCTACCTAATCAATCCTGGAAAGAAAGTATTACATTCCATTTTAAGTGTTTTCAGGGTTGGACGCTGCTATATTCAATCTTAACATTTGAAATGTGTGTAAGCACTTTCTAAAAACAAGGCCAGTTTCACTTTTCACGTAGGCTCAGCTTTACTGAGCTGAGTGACATGTTGCTCACTTACAGCAGAAACAAACTTGGCCCTTAAAATTTGAAAGTATTCTGTTACCATTTAACATTCTTAAAATACCTCTCATGCTCAGAGACCTCTTTAAGCAAATACGCACAGGCAGCCACTGAATTGTGACCATCTCTGGGGCAGAAAGCAGCAACCAGATAGAAAAAGAGCATCCTGGATAACACAGCAGAATGGGGTATTTTTTACCAAGTATTCTGGACCTCCTCTTGACACCTTGTGCCCTGGAAATTTTCACTGGCGATGCAAAAAGGAGGAGAAAATCCAACAATAAGTTCTGGATGCATAGAATCAGCCAGATGTCCCTCCTCAGTATTAGGAAGTGTACTGACACACATTTATTTCAGAGAAGTCCCTGAGCCCCGCAGGGTGGATGATGGTCTGAATTCTTTAAAGCTGAGAGTGTTTGTAACTGAGGCTTGTTTCAATACGATCTCTGCTATAATTACTTCTACATCTATGCTCCCCTTGTGCCCCCCTTCCTCCTTACCCTTTTACGATGTAAAATTCGCAGCTGCAACTCTGAAGCCTCCTTGTTGTGGTCAGGGAGAGGGCGCAAGCCCTTTTATGCAGGAGGTAGCTGTGACAGTGCCCGTGAAACATTAAAAATTACCCGACAGCTTTGTGATCACCCCCAGCACTAAGTTGCCTGCTCCCTGTCCCTTCTCCCTTCTCCCTTGTCCCTTCCCCCTCTCCCAAATATTTCTCCAGCCCTGTCTCATTGGTGCACTACTCTCCTTTGCCTTTTTTGGACTGCCACCCTGTCAATCTAATGCAATAAGGCCAGGGGCAGGTGCAAACCCCTTGCTATGGCTCCTCTTACTAACCAATCCTCTACTGGCCCCTTGTCCCAAAATACCTAAGAGCCAATGGCGTGGGAAAACCCGGGACTCCAGGGAGAGGGAGAGGCCAAAGCTGTTGGATTGCTGCGAGGGGGTGCATCCATTAAGGACCCGGGTTAGCCCAGGAGCTGCCGAACGCTTCGATTCCTCTTGGGACTGTAGCGACTTGTGGATAGCAGGCGTGCTCTTGCTGGTTCATTTTCATCACTGTCAACATGGTGATCAAAGTCTTTGTAGCCACATCTTCGGGGTCTACAGCGGTAGGTGTCTCATTTAACCTATTCCTCTTTCTGCTGGGATCAGGTTGGTAGATCAGCCTAGAAGATCCCAAGAGAACCTCAATTTACATGAAGAACAAAAGACGGGGTTTCTTCTAGTCTGCATTGCACACCTTATTCTTGAAAGCTACTCAAGATGTAGAGAATTCCTATTAATGCAGGCTTGCTTGCATGCAAGATTTTACTGCAGATATAGCATTTACATATAAATTATCTGTTGTTTAATAGATTTACTTCTGTTTGAAAAAGTATATGCAATATATATTCACTGAAGGAAAAAGTGGATATTGTATTTGCGCAAAAGCTAAGGTAGATTGTTTACAGTAGAAATGAATGTATTTTAAAAGAAACTTTAGGACACTGCTCCTGAAAAAGGTGAACACTGTCTAAGAAAGAGCTTAGAACCAAAGTAAGCTGAATTAAGTTATGGAGAAAAGAATTCTTCCTCAGCTCCCTCCCTTTCCCTAGATTTTTTGGTTGTTTTTCTGTTTTGTTGTTGTTTTCCTTGGGGTTTGGGGAGGTTTGTGGTTTTTAGTTGTTGCTGTTTTTGTTGTTGTTGTTCGGGTTGGCTTTTTGTTTGTTTGGTTGGTTTTTTTTGGTGTGTCTCTGGAAATGCTATACTGATGATTTTTAGCATTGAGATCTCCTGCTGTAGCTGTCAGCATAGTGTTATCAGCTGAAAGGAAGAGCATGTGAATAGTAGGGAGCTTGGAAGTCCGTAGGAGGTGGGAACTGGGAAAGGACTGTTTCCTTTTATATCCAGTTCCCAGATCAGCTCAGATTGCAGCTTTCCTTTGGCAGTCACTCACTCCCAGTGACATGGCTAAACAAACTGGCTGGTGCTTGCACGTAGCTGTAACTACATCTCTGTTTCTCTGACACCAGTTCCATGTCTTTAAGAAGCTTCCAGAGCTGAGAAGCTCCAAAAAACACCCCCTGTTCATGGGGCCATCACCTCTAGAAAATGAACCAGAGGTCATTCACTAAAATTCAAATTGGAATACGGCTGAGGAAGTTTGCAGTTCTCTCAGCTTGTCACGGCAGCCTATTGCTAAGCCTGACACCCTAAATTTACTATTGACATTTTAGCATTCCCTTTTTTATAAGAAACCTCATATACAAGGGGAAAAAAAAAAAAGAAGAGGGGGTTGGAAACTGCAGGTTTGGTAATTTGTAATCTAGCAGTTACTGCTCAAGTAGCTTGACCGAAATCCCAGTGCAGACATTCAGTACGTGCGTGTTGGGGCCATCATCATCCTGTGTGCCTCAGGCACGAACTGCTCCCACTCCCGCGATGGGATTGGGGCTGTAGTTCAGCAAGTATGAGTGTCTTGGTTAAATACTGACATTCAGAGATCACTTACCCAATTAAAACAAGGCGTATCATATATTTAGCACTAGCTGAACCAAGATCTTTCCTCTGCTGTACACATTTCTTGTCTCTCCTCCCAGCCAGCAGCAGTAACCCCTTTCCTCTTGGACTGCAGCGAAGGGACGTGTGTGCTACGCTGAACACTGGGCAACACGTGAGATTTATCCAGCCTTCTTGAGATGTTGAGCATTGCTACTGGGGTTTATTACTGCTAAGAAAGACAGCTAATGACAGTGAACTCTCATAGGTTTTAAGCTTGTTAATGCCAATCTCCACTATGTTAGCAGCCCACAGAAGCTGTTAGTGAGATCCCAGAAGGAAGGGTATGGCATCTTTATGCTGCCTCTGTATTTCCTCCAATCTGGTGTGTCGGGTGTGTGTATAGCTGTAGCAATCTCAGAAGGCAGCAAGTGTTTAGATTAGGGATACATAATTACAATGCCAAGTAAACACAATGTTCAGCTGGAGTATTTTTCCACATTTACTGATTAAAATGGACGGAAGGTATCCTTTCAATGAACCTTTAATGAGTTTTGGTATATATAAAATAAAACTCACTCATGCAAGGAGCCAGCAGAACCCCCTATATATCACTAAAATCCTATTAAAACCAAATTTTGTATCAGCCTTGTACAGATTTTCCAGAGAAGAAAGAATTTAATCCCTGAAGAGTTTAAATTGGAAGTCTAAATTGTCCTGGTAGCACTGGTGCTCTCTTCAGTGTGGCTGATCTCCATCAAATGTGGTTTTGTTCATTTTGAATTTCAAAATAAGAGGGGCTCAGCTTCCTCTGGTGTAAATCAACAAAGGATCATTAGCAAAGAATGAAAAACATTTCTATTCTATGTACTACAGTGTCACACTACAAACTGGATTTCGTGTTAATAAATACTTTTTAGAAGTGAATGCCGTGAACCCAGTAACATTCTGGTGCTCTGGATCAGGTGCTTGAATGATATAATTCACTTTAGAGCAAATCTGCAGTCTGTATTTTTCCCCTCAATGATTCAGAAATTTATTTTAAATAACTTTGGCTTTATTATCTTTCTGCTCCAAACTTAGCCAATATTGAACTATTCATAAAGGGAAGCAGAAATGGAGATGCTTATTTATAGGTCTTAAAAGTACTAAATGCTTGGCTTGAAGCAAGCAGTAAAAAAATAAAATATTTTTTTTACCAGCCACAGAAGTATTCAGAAATTGGTTGTAAGGTTGTAAGGTACCACGAATCACAGGAGAAAGGGGGTTAGTGTCTTACACAGAGAAAGTCTTCCAAAGTCTTACTGCTGCTCATGGTTGGGGCACCTCTAAAATCCCTTTATTCCCAGAATTTTTGGTGACATTTTATGAACTTGCCCACCTTCAAATAATAGGTCTCAGAAAGACTGAGGAAAACATAGACTATTTGAATTATGTCCTCTAAAATACAGGGTCGCGGGTTTGTCATCTGTGGCTGTGAATGTAGCCATGTACAAATCTAAGCTCAAATTTCAAACTAATTTCCAGTCAAATCAGAGGTTAGAGTGTGATAAATAAGAATAATTATCAGGAATAAGTTGTTCATGTGGTGTTAGAACCAGAAGCTGCTGCAACTCTGCCTACCAACATGAATTTTCCTCTTGCTGTTGACTATGTACTGTTTGCTGCTGCCACAGGCAGCTGGATTGTGAGGATATAGATGGTAATCTTTAATTTTGCATCAGGTGAAACTAATATCTGTAGCTCTTACACTCTAGCTAGATAATATTTATTTAAAACATTTTTTTCTTATTTTAAGGGACTAGCAGTTAGAGATGGTGGAACTTAAGCTTTGTTGAAAAGGAAAATGACATTGATGAAATAATATCCTGCTCACCACCACTTTCCAGGGAATCTGTGCCCAAGTAATCTGAATTCTTCCCATGCCATCAGATAGAAGTGAGGGCACAAACAAGCTCCTGCAATCTCACCCATACTGGGAAACCTTTGCATGTCCTCTGTGTTGTTACGTCCTGGAAGATTTGCCTCTCTGGGTGCTATTTGCTGGAGAGATTCTTTTGATTGCCCAGCTACCTAGTGTCAGCCACAGCAGAAGCTGCTTTATGGTTTCATACTTGGCGTGTGTCTTTTGCTCTGCCCAAACCCCAGTAAATGTAAGCCTTAAGACATAAGTACATCTTTGCGTAGTTTACTGTTGCTACCATAATGAGAAACACCCTGCCTTTTCCTTATGCAGGCATAATTTCATGTAACTTTTTGTTTTTCTTCAGCAGTCATTTTTCACACAACCCTCTCCTAATTTTTGCTTTCAGTCCTGGTGCTGTTTGAGCCTCCTGTGTGTTACGAACCTCAAGCTGAAGATAAATTGTTTATCCAGATTTAATTCTAAAAGTTGTAGCTACAGCCATAAGCAAGGGAGCACAGAATCTATAGCTCAGTTTCCATTATATCTCCTCAGAAGCACTGTCTGTCTGGGGCACTA
The DNA here is from genome assembly GCA_013399435.1 of Arenaria interpres. Taxonomy (NCBI): domain Eukaryota; kingdom Metazoa; phylum Chordata; class Aves; order Charadriiformes; family Scolopacidae; genus Arenaria; species Arenaria interpres. The sequence continues at coordinate 32,232 of VXAK01020542.1, forward strand.
GCTATTCCAGGACCCATATCTACATCAGTGCCTGTGTCCAAAGAGACATGCTGACGCTGAGATTGCAGCTGACAGCACTTGAGCACACTGGCTTTCAGAGCATGGGGTCAAAGTCTGAGTACTGGCTCATGCAGATTCTATTAACCACTTGTATAAACATTATCCTGCCAGTTCCTCCAGTGAAGTGTTCCTCAAGCAATCCTTTCTGCCGCCTGAATGTGTTCTGCAAGTAACTGTGCAGCTAAATAGCCATTAAGAAAATGACCTCTGTTTAAAAAGTAAAAATAAGAATATAAATAAGCAGCTTTGATATCTGTCAACTGCATGGCAGTTGAACACTTAGTGTTTCCGTTCAAAGTGATGTACTTTTTTAAGCTCACCAGAAACCTCTGTTGTTGCCATAAAAATGTACAGCATTTTATGTTAGTTATTTTTTAAAAGCAAGCATAGCTGTATAGGTAGATACCTCCTTATTTAAGCAAGAAAAAGAAATTTTATCCTGAATCATGAAAATTCCTTCTTCCAATATAATAGGCTATCATTCTACTTCAGCTTTTCAGGTTTACTAGATTACAGAAATACCTAATCCGTGAATCATTTATCATCTCATTGTCTGTCTCAGACCGATTTACAGTAACTTGGTCTGACTTTAAATTCAGTTGCTAAGATGTCTGATGTCTTTAAAAATTACCTTGTTACATCATTCTAGCTACCATCTATATAGGACAGTAACTTGCTGCATGGAACAGTGTCACTGGGAGAAGACAGTCATGTCTGGAAGATGATTGTGCTAGATAGTAATTTAGTTGTCTGTGACCAAAGAGCAGCTTGAGAGAACGTGTACAGATCAGTCCAAACAGTGCTTGCTTCAAATGCTGCAGTACTTGGAGGGCTAAAGTTTGGTCTTGCAGCTCTTAGACAAGTTATATATATATACAAAATTGGGAAGTTCTTTAAATGTTCCTTAGGAGTAGCATTCCTTTAGTAGACAAGTACAGTGAGTATTACATCTTCAAAGAGATAGGTTATAAGCTTGATGCCTGCATCCTAGGTCTACACAGAACTAGCATGAAAGGTAATAAAGGACATAATTGAATTTTAGGTGGCACAGAAGCTGTGTATAACATGCTTTATTTGTATGTAACACGTTCTTCATGGTCCAACTGGAACATGATTCTGTAATACAGGAAATATTCAAGCACAGGAGTTAAACTGTACTGGATTTTCATTGAGCTTTCACTCATGTTTAATTATGCCTAGCATTAAAGAACAGGGACAGAGAGAAGCATGTGGCTCATGGAAAGCTAAATGTCGTGTGTAATGAGTAGGAAAAAGGAGACTGTTACATACTGAGGAGAATATTTACATTCTCAGACCTGTACTGACTTCAGGCAGGATTAATTTAGGTATCTGTACACTGTACTCGCAGATCTGGGAAGAGAATAGGAGGCTTCCTGCCGAGTCTGGTTTCTTAGATGGAGGTATCACTGCTTCCAGGGAGGAAAGGAAGAAGCCGGAGGGGAGGAGTAACGGCAGTGCTCTGGGTATTGAGAAGCAATATGTTGAATCTCAGCTTCAGAAAGTTTGAGGGCTACTGGAGTAGTGGATCCAACTTGACATACTTGCATTACTTCTGCTTGTAATAGCAGTTCCTTTTAGAAAACAATTTCCTTTTTAAAGAAGGAATTTTGTTTTTCCTCTTTCCTAACTAGATCAAAAAGAAACAGCAAGAAGTGGTGGGCTTTTTAGAGGCCAACAAGATTGACTTTCAGCAAATGGACATAGCAGGTGATGAAGACAACAGGAAATGGATGAGAGAGAATGTCCCTGGTGAAAAAAAGCCTCAAAATGGAATTCCCCTCCCTCCACAGATCTTCAACGAGGAGCGGTACTGTGGGGTAAGAAGCTGTTTGGAAATTTAAATACCCTCAGAGAGTCTTCTTTCACAGAAAGTGACTCTTTTCCATTAGTAAGAAGTGTCAAACAAACTCCTTAAGGCAATTTGAGATTCACTTTGAAAGAAAAAGTCTTAGCATTTTTTTAGCAGAGAAAAGCAATGAAACAAAAGATTATTCCTTTTTAAGAGAAAAATACACACAGAGGAAAAACTGACTAGGGAAACTCTGCTTATCAGACCGTATGGATTATCCCCTGCAGACCCAGAGCCTGTGCAGGACCCAAAGCTCACTGCAAGGCGGGGAGTTCGCTGTCTGTGTGGAGCAATGTGTTTTCCTGCCTCCTGCTGTGGAGCTCACTCACAAGTTGTTCTGCTGTTGGATCTCTGCCTGCACTCTCGTTTCAGCTCCTGAAGACCAAAGGCGGTGCTGTCTAGGTGATATTATGGCTTCTTCACACAATATCTCAGGATAACCAAGTGTAGACTATAAGGACAGCTCAGCTGCGCCTGGAGTAGTGAATGCTCAATTACGTGGTTTGACAATACCGAGCTCTTCAAGCCTAGTGGGGTTCTTAGCAAGGCTGATCTACTATCTCTAGCTGTGTTGCACTTTGCTTCTTGAACTTTCAGTCCATTTTGCATGGTGAGTGTTGGTGTTTTGTTTGTTGGACACAAACTCATCTGGGCTGCTAGGAAATCAAGCAGAGGCCTGATGCACAAGGGGCTGTGAACAGGAAGCTTTCTTTTCCATTATATTATACAAATAAATAGGAATCATAGCTGAATGGAATAATTCTAGTGTGTGGTTTGAATTATTGAATTATATTGCTTATTCAATAAATATCCAACTCTTCATAACAGAAATTGGAACACTCATCAGATGCTTTTCTGTTTTCATACCTGCTTGTAACAGGTTATTTCTCTTGAGAGAGTTCAAATCAGTGATAGATAATACTGTACCAACATGAATATTAGGAACATGAATCAAAACAAATATCTGAGTTTGTTTATCTTTTTCTCATAGTCTGGGTGGAAATGCATAGTCTGGAAAGTACTCTGATATGATTGCTGAAATGAACTTGCAAAGTACTCTGAAATGCAGATCACGTAGTGAGCCCAGTTTTAAGTTACTCCACAAATCCAGTGTGAACTACTGCAAAGGTTGTTTTGAGAGAGAAGGGATTTACATGCCACTAAGTTTTCAGAATTAATTCAATGCTCTCAGAGCAAAAGTTGCTCATATTAATAACTGAGTGCAGTTGTCTCCTCATTTTCTCATAGGAATCTTAAAAGAGAACTTGTTACATTAGAGTTCATGTGCGTTTCAACATCCAATCTACACCAATAATAAGTGTAATTTGATATATCTTACTCTGGATTTTATGGCAGACAGTTGCAATAAATATTTCTGATATTCTCTGGAGAAGTTATATAGTGAATTAAAGAGTAATTACCTTGCAAAGTGCTGCAGCTAGTCAGCCTTGCCAGTAAATGATAAATACACAGTTTTTACTCCGTCTGAAGCTGTTTCAGGAGGCCAAATAATCTACGTCTTGAAATTAATTTAAGTTAAGAAAGAGTTCTTTGTGAAGACACCTCCATGTGGAAAAGGGTCCAGAAAGCAGTCACAGCTACTGATTTAAAAACTAAACTAAGTTTACAATTAGTCTAAAAGTCTTCAGACTGTCAGAGCTTATAGATAATGATCCCAGTGGGTGCATAACAAAGATTAATTTATAGCATCATTATTTCCAAATAAATAAGGTGGGGAGATCCATATCAGTATGGAAGCCTTACCCTTCTTCCCAGCGCAGAGTGCCTTAAGGGAGCTGCACAGTGAATGCACAGTGGGATTGCGTGGCCAGGGGCTGACACACCGGTGCAAAATTCCTTCAAGTAACACTATGTCTTCTGCGACGTGTACAATATAAAGCTGGGAATTCGCCTTCTACTTCCCTGCATAACGAATACAGGGCCAACAGACCCTGAAATCCCAGATTTCAGATCTGAAATCCAGATCTGGTTTACGCTGTTTGAGGTTTACATGATACTCTCAACTCTCCCCCCGTGTCCCACTTCCTTTATCCTCAGCCACTTTATTAAAACTAGGGCTGAGAATGGCAAAGGTCTGTCTCGAGTCATGGACTCTAGTCCAGTATCTTGAACTCATGAAAGTCCCTTTAAAATATGTTGGTCTTGATAGTAAAGTATTCAAGGGCCTCAGTCTCACGGCATCTAGAAACCTGGAAATTTGTAGCCTGGGTATATGCAGCCAGTTTATACCCATTTCCTGGTATGCCAAAATCACCCTTTAGCTTAAACAGCTCTAGTACAATGTATTTGTAAATGGGAACCATATTCTCTATTAATCTTCATTTTGCTATGCTAAACAAGTCAGGCGCTTTACACCTCTTTTTTTTTTTTTTTATAAGACATTTTCCTTTTCTCATTCTCCTTCCTACCGATTTTTTTTCTTTCCTCATTCCCAGGTAGCCTTTTGATTTTAGGCCAAACGTTAAATTTCATTTCTGCTCATTCACCTTTCTGAGATCACTCTTTTCCTTCACTTCCCTTCCTATCGATTGTCCTGTATGTTTGGTTCCCATTCACATATGTGTGTGTGTATACGCATTAGCAGCATGCTGGCCTGGGAACACTGGCCTTGGGAAAAGAAAATTCAAGATAAAAGATTTCCTTCCTCACCCTGAGAAAGAGGGATTTGGAGAGAGACATGAAAAACCTTCAAATATTTTAAGGGCTGTAGCAAAAATGAACTCATTATGGTCTGAATTTAGTATTGACCCAGCTTTGAGCAGGAGGTTGGACTAGATGGTCTTCTGAGGTCTTTTCCTGCCTGTGGTTTTAGGATTTTGTAAAATATGTTCTACTCCACAGCCACTGGAGGTGGGACAAGATGTAATGAGCAAAAAATGCAGGGAAGAAAGTTTAAGTCAGACATCAGAAAAAAATAATGTAGTTTTCAGGAGATTGTCTCATTATCTCATTAAAGGTAATTTCCAATGGATTGGAGAAACATCTGTCAGGAATAGTGTAGTGGTTCCTGCCTTGAAAAATGGTCCTTTGAGATCTCCAATGCTGCCTTCTGCAGTTCAGTGACATTTTAGAGGTGGGTGTAAGGAAAGAGGGGATACTGGGGACAGATGAGGAGGCTTTCTTTTCGTGCTGGAATAGACTGACATAATGAGCAAGTAAATGCAATCCTGTTAGTAATCTTCTTTTCAGGTGATATGTAAAAGTATCTGTATCTTCTGATTGACCCTGAAGAACTGCTTCACTTCATTTTCCCTTTCCTTTTCACTTGAATTGTAAAATGGAGGTTTCTTATAGATGCATTTATGAGAATACACCAACTGTGAGCAGCTTTTCTGCGAGGTCAGAGAAGCTTAAGACTGTATTATAAATAGCTTGAATCTTATTTTTCTTTCAGATCTTTGGTATTGCCACTTGAAGAAATAGATTAGAAATTGATTCATTTTGTATGCCAGGCTATAGCACCAATTTCAAGTATGCGTTCTAATCCATCAGTGGTGGCAATTATGTTCTTATTTGATCTTTTTCTTAAGCTGCTTCTTTGCTCATGTCTAGACAGATGTCTGCCTCTGTGTCACTTTCTAAATATATTGAGCACTCTGTTGCTCTTGTCTTTGCTTTTGCTTAACAAAAAACCCTAGAAAACTGGGAAGGAAATGGAATGAAAACTTCTGGTTTTCTCTGTAAACTGAAATCTATGCTTTTCTCTATCAACTGAAATCCATAGAATAAAATACCCATGTACATCTTTTTTTTAAATGATCTCTGAATTATTAGGTAAGCCTTTTATTTGATGCTTTATATAACTGCTAAAGTCAAATATATGGAAATCTCTGTAGGTCTGTAGTCCAGCCTGCTGCGCAAAGCAGGGACAGCTAGCTTTCAAGTTAGCTTATGTTGCTTGGGGCTTTGGCCATTTGGGTTTCAAAAGTCTCCAAGGATGGTGTTTCCATGTCCTCTCTGTGTGCCCTGACCTGGTGCTGTACCACTCATGTAGGGAAGGACATTCTGCTGTCGTCCAATTGGAGTCTGCTGTTTTGCTGTCTGGCATTTCCACAGTGGTCACACAAAAGATGATACTGTGGAGTTTATATGTGCGTATGCCCTCATACCATAAAGAAAAACTTATGGAGGTTTGGGTTTGGTTTTTTTTTTTTTTAAATAGATTTCACTATATTTTCCAAAGACTAGTTCCAAAGACAAATGATACCACTACCCTCTGCCTAGACCATTTATGTCTTCTCATACAGCTATAATATTATTGCTTACCTAAAATAAATAGTTACTGCTCATTTTTCTTATTGACCGCCTTGGAAACAGTTATCTTTGGTCATGCAGTGAATGGAGCAAGCCACCATTAGGAAAGTAAGAGTGCAAATATACAATGCAAAGACTATTCCATGTTCATGGTAGTCGTGCTTTTACCCCATGCTAAATAAATAATAGCTTGCTTCTTAGTTTAATCAAGGTTAAGTGATCTTCCATTTACTGTGAGATATCACGTTTACTGTGGGATGTCATCATACACTACCAGTTGCGAAGGAGTACTTGATATGATAGGAAGGATGTATCCCCTTCTGACGGGGAGTTCATATGGTCATTCACACCTCTTGCTTGTGCCCTCAGGTCTGGTTATCTATAAAGCTATGTGTCTCTGGAGATTTTTAGTACACTTGCCATGTGCTGCTTTTCCTCTGGGAAGGAACTAACAAGACATATACAACATCAAGTCCACTTCATGGCACTTCCTTGTTATAGTCTTCTCTTTGTTTCCCAGCTATTGACATATTGTGCCATAGTTTGCTTAGGCTGTTTTATGAGGTATGCAGGAAGACACAAGTTTCCTGTGTTTGCATGGCCTGTCAAAGGGCCATATCAAATTCCAGCCCTTTGAATTGCAGAAAATTTTTGTGTTCTTGTTTGCTGTCTTCTTCCTAAGTTTATGGGTTAGACTTCAGACACACTGGCTTTCTTAAATACTTAGGCCAGACTTGGGTTAGATAAGAAAGAGAACCCCACGTGAAAACAGCAAAGAGATGATTTGAGAAGTGGGTGGCCTGGAGCAGCAGCAGGTATTCTGCCTGGTCAGGGCAAAATGCGCTCTGGGGCTTCCCTAGGCTGGGCAGTTCCCGCTGCCTGTAGATAGGTCTGTGCGAAAGCTCATCTGTCCCTTAGATAAATCAGTGAAATGGGCTGTCATTTATCCCGTCTGTTAAGCTATGTTGCCTCTTCCAGACTGGATTGAAATGTCACTGATTCCAGTCTTGTTGACATTAAGGTGACTTCTAAACCATCCACTCCAGCTTTTCTCTAGGATTACTCTTGACCAATAATTTAGTCTCTGGAAATACTAAAACAGCCCAGTAAAAAAAGTCAGGTCGTAACCCAGCTTTACAAACAAGTCTCAGGGATGAGTCAGCACCTTATTATTTACAGGCTTCTATTTTTGGAGTTGTTTGGGATAAGAGAGAGGATGATAATACGGTCAAGACAGTAGTCTAGGATTCAGCAGACATGCGTTCAGTCACCTGTCCTGCACAGAGCTGTAATGTGATTGTGGAGTGGTCACTTACCACCAGAGTTTCTGTTGAGATCTTAAATGCTTGTTGATTTTTACCTATATAACATGTGAGTTCTGAACTTCCCAGTAACAGACTAGTGATATCGGAGCTTCCTTGATTGACAGGAAAGTTATACAGGTGAATACAGTAAAGACCATGCAAGTTCTAGATGGTAGGATAGGAGCCATCCCTCATGTCTTTTCAGTTATATTAGCACTGAAGAAAAAATGAGCATTCAATGTAATGATTTATAACTTCAGTTCTCATGCAGACAAGACATTTTGGCTGGTACATATATGTTGGTGGGAGCAACACAGTCCTTTGCTAAGTTTGTTTGAAAAGTAACGGCATTTTCTAACCAGAGTGCCTTTCTTTAAAATAAGCAGTTTCCTCATTGTCATTTCACTCATGCTATGAAGTTGACTGTTGCCTTTTATTTGCCATAAAGCTGTCCAGAATTTTGAGGACCTATTTTGTGTTCTTACTCACGGCAAGCTTTATTTTAAAATTTAAATGGGAATAGCTTTGCTTTGGTGTGTGCAGCTGAGACACATTAAAATGAGATGCTTAATTTTATCTTATTCTGACATAGATGTGATGTAATTAAAGTGTAAGTCTCTGGAGAGTTTTGCCCATTTGTTCGTTTTGTCAGCCAATGTGAAACTCCCTTTGTCTGAGTTTTCTTCCTGGGGCTTAGATAATGCAGGCTCTTGTACAAATGCATAGTCATTCTCATCAATATAAAAACATTTTGCCTGGTCTAGTCTCTTCCTCCTGTGCTTTTTATTTGATTTTTATTACCAATTCTCTGTTTTTTGTTTCTTCCTTTTTTAGGATTTTGAATCCTTTTTCTCTGCTAAAGAAGAAAATATTATTTATTCATTCCTGGGCCTTGCTCCTCCTCCAGGCACAAAGGTATGCACTGCTGTTCTTCCACAGGGGCCATTTATTTGATTTTAATAAAAGATGAAGGTAGGCAGTGACTCAGCATGTCAAATAAGGGACAGTGACAAGCAATTACATTAGATGCTAGTGCAGCAAAGCGTTTTTAAGACAAAAAAACCCCAATGCTGGTCACTTCAGTAAATATCAGAAAATAGTTCTATCTTCCTTTCTTTCACTGAAGGCTTGTTACCATGCCTCCAGCTAATGATTTTTTTTTTTGTTGTTGTTGTTGACACAAACCGGTATTTTATCATGTTCAGCTTTTAAACGATGCAAAATTTCCTTATGCAATTTATAGGTTGTGTTAATTGCCAGAAATCTTCACTTCCCCCTGACTGCTTCAAACCTTGAGCAAACAGGGTTTGTACTGGCCACACAGAGGGGCTGGGGTGAGGGCTCATTCCATCCTCTGTGTGTACACACTGACTGGCACTATGGGGTTCACTCCCTCTGCCTCGAGGAGACAACTTAAAATCTCAGCCAGGACTTTGTGAAGTCCCTTTGGCAAGTCTCCCTGTTGTTGTCCATCCACTGTATTTTCACAATGTTCTAATATATTTCTGGCAAAAGAAAAAGATATTTCTTTGGGTGTTTTTCCTTTTTTCTTTCTCTCTCTCTTTTTTTTTTTTATTTTTTTTTTACAGAAAGCAATATGTTTTCTCTTTATCAGAGTCGTCTTCTAATTAGAAGTTTTATAACAGAGAGCATTACAGCTTTTCAGCTCTCTTATCTTAAGACCGTGTCAGATGATAAATGTTGCCGTCTTTAGCATGGATGATTCAGCTAAAGAAATGAATGAAGGGTGATAAGCCAGGGTGGTAACAGAGAACCCTTCTGCATTGTGCTGATGTGGCTGAAGAACTAACTGCCCTGTAGCACGAGATCTGCTCTCTGGTCCAACTCTGCTGCCAACTGCGTAGCAACATTGGGTGAAACACTGTTGTAAATGTCTCTGGCTTTCCTCTTCTGTAAAAGCAGAGAGAAAAATGAGCCTTTGCTAAGCATTTTGAGAGCTACAGATGAAGAGATACCCAGGGGAGAGCCACAGTTGCTATAAATGTCTTTGACACTGAGTCCCTGTGTGATAAGGAGCAAGTGATTTAAACTTTCTGCTTTAGCTGTGCCATCTCCCATCAAGGGAAATAAAAATTACTTGCCTACCTCACAAAGGTCTTGTGAGAATTCATTTAATTAACATCCACAAAGCCATGGAAGGCTTAAAGGACTGCAGGTATTACATATTATAATAATTATAAAAAATATGTGAAGAATCAATGCGATAAAGAAAATTACATTTTTCCACCTTGCCACTTCATATATTATCTGCTCGTTCATGTAAGGTTCTGTTCTATAGTGTGTCTATGAAGCTAAGTAACAATTTTTCAGAATTCATTCATTCCCAGGTGTCAGCATAGGCTTTTACAGTTTTTACTTTGTGACAACTTTGTAAGTGTTGAAAATAATATGTCCAGTACATTCTGCCAGGCAGATAAGTGTTAATGCTATTGACAGAAAGCACATAGAGTTTACACTGATTAAGTGGTGCATTGGTGGTGGTGGTGATCGTTTCAGTCCAGCGAGTGGAAATAAGTGAGAGTGTTTTTAAAAAATCCATTTAAAGAGTGGAAGTATATTTACATTGCCTCCCTTTTAGACTCATTTAAGAAAGACATATGCAAGTGTTTTAGCATTTATTGCAGCGATGTTTCTCAGTGTCTTCACTGCATGACAGTCTGGCAGTGCTTTGTCATACAAATAACCTTGCTGCACTGCTTCTGCTTTCCTTTCATTAGGCTGTCAATTCAACCTCAGCATGAAGTACAATGGAGGGCTCGTGACATTGATTTCCAGCAGCACGAATCTGGAATAATAAGTCAGGTGTGGAAGAGATGGTGATGATGACACATATGACAGGGTTTCCTACTAATCCCTTCTTAAATAATTGTGGGTTTTTTTTCTGGAATATGATGATCCTTTATAAAAGTAGCAAACCATAAAGCATGGAAAAACAGGCACTAAGCAATTGCTTTCTAGGGGTTTTTACCTCACTGAGACATTACAAAAACTAATATGAAGCTGATACACGTTTTATACTCTTGCATCGGAAGATTCTCTTTCCTATTCCATCCATCTTTTGTCTCATATTGCACCAGCAGTAGAGAAGCTTTTTAATGACCACAGCATAGTCCACTAGGATCCTGACCCAGGACTGTTTTTAGCCTATTTTCTAGAGCAAGCAGAAGAATTTTCTGCTACTCCGTCAACAAAGTGTAGCTTCCCAACAAAATTCATGTAGTTAAGTTCATTGCCATGTCAGCCTGCAGAGTGCAAAATACATGTTTCATTTCTGCAGATTGTCATTTTTGTAGCCCTGACTTCTCTCAGGCTTAGGTGGCTACAACTTGTCACCAGACCTACTTGTGCGGTGTTTACATTGGATGGTTGCTGCTAGGTATTGGAGCTGTGATGGTGCCAGACCCTGATGTGCAAGCTGATCTACACTTACAGGGTGAGTCTGGTATGTCTAGGACACGTCAAAGTTGTCACCAAGGTGTAGATTAACTCTAAGACACATGTAAAGGAGCTCTGAGTACACACGGATATAAAGGAGATCCTTCTCAGGAAGGATCCTTTCCTATATATCAATTACATGTACATCCTTAAAGGGTGCTATGTGGCCATAAAACTCAGTGACATTACGGGATAGCAATACATGGTTTTGGTACTTCAAAAAGGGTCAGTTAGCTCACATTGTCCTCTCTCTCCAGTTTCCTCCTCGTCACACTGGCTATCATGCTTTCTAAAGCATCATTTAACAGGGATGAGTAGCACAGTTTTACGTGCCTAAGAGAAAAAGCAGTTCTTTAAGTCTATTAATATGCAATAGTTTCTCACTTGAAGAAATACCTGGTCCAGAATACTTCTAAACACATTTCATGGCAGGCTGGGATTTAGAGCACAACTGTGCTTTATGCCTTTTGACCCAAAGATCACTCAAGTTAGTGACAGATTTCTGTGTGATCCCATTTAATCTTGGATTAGTGGCATGAATGGTGATGTGCCAATAGTATACGTGTGTACCTTTGAGCTATAATCAATGTAGTTTGTATGTCTGAGGTCCGGTGTGTCAGTCTCAGCTGCCCCCAAAGTTGAGTATGTTTCTTTTTAAAGTCCTCAAAAGTTTTATGCTTAGTCGGAGGCTGTTCTTAATATTCTTGAAAAGGCTCTGAAATATTAGTAAGATGCGAACAGCCCATTAAAAGTTCCGGTTTTCTAAAATGGCACAGATGAATCGTTCTGTCAATGAGATGCCAATTACTTAAACTAAGACGACAGACAGTATGTTCCTTCTGAGTACCTTAGCAAGGCTTGAATGCAGGTAGTTAATTGCTTTTAATTTTCAGGGACAATCAGGTTTTTTGAGAACTTTATTGGGATGGGATTGACATGGGATACTGCTTCCATTTCCTGTAAGTCCAGAGAACCGACAACTTGTAGGAATACCATTTAGGTTTGCAATTGCCCTGCGAATTCAGTGAAGCTGATTTACTTGAGCTGAGTAGGTCTGTTTTCAAATCTTTTATGTACTTAAACCCTTAATCTTAGTATTCTTGGTCTTAATATTTATAATCTTGATATCCCAAAATCCATAGATACTTGAGCTTTAGTCTTTTAGTTGGAGAAGACTTCTACTAAGACTGCTTTGAATTACAAATTTATAGTATGTTCATTTTATTAAAAGAGAAAATGACCTGTCAGCCAATTTTTATAAATGGTACTTCATTTTGAATTAGTTAAATATTAAATTTTCTGTTTCTATGGAGAGCTAGCATAAGGATGATATTTCAAACATCACAATTCTCCATATAATTAACAAGAACTCTGTATATGTGTGTGCGTGTGTGTTCTGGCTGATAACACGCTGCTTCTAGAATTCAATTCTTTCAGCTACAACTTCTTTTTTGCCTTATGCTCTGAGTAAGTATGTGATTCATCTGAGATAGTTTTACACAATAGGTTCATTTTAATTAGAATGCCATCTTCAGTCTTTATGTGTCTGCTAAAAAATATTGAGTACATAGATTTTAAAATGAAATGTCAGTATAAAAACTGAAAATAAATATCTAACCAATTTAGTTTTCATTAACACTATCCTTTTCATTTTAGGAACAGCTACAGAGAAAGTATCTGTAAGGAAGTTATCATTTGCTTAAGAAAACAGTGTATTAACACAATGTTGCACAACAGAATTTAAATATATATATCTATGGTACTACATATTTTAAACTTCAAATATTTTGTTAGCTTGTGGGGGGGAAAGTAAAATATAAATTCAGCCAAACAAATGCCTCTGTAAATGTGTTTTTAGTAACAATGCCACCAGTACTAGAGTGCAGTGCTCCCACATTTTATGTGTAGTTGAAATGAGACAATATTGCCAGAAAAAGAAGTAGTCTTTTCTCATTCCTCCTTTCTCTGGCGCCTTCTGCTTGCTCCCAGCTGCTCATTCCTCTCCCCAAGCATCCCCCACGTGCTGGCAAAAACATTCATGCAGCTGTGTAACGGAGTGTGCAAATTGTGTGAGATAGATAGAAATGTTTTTCTTTTTAAAGCTTTAATCTTGATCAGCCTCCTGCTCCAGTTCACCATGCAGCCCTAGAAAGGCTTTTTTGCTGCCAAGAGGGCAGGGGCAGTGCAGCGCTGGGAAGGGCTGCAGGGAGGGAGATGCTTGCTGCTGATGGGTTTTTTTGCTGTTGTTTTTCTGGGCAGAGAGGAAGAGGAACTCATGAGCCTACGTGCCTACTCTCTTTTCATTGCAAGCTCCTTACAAATGAAACGTATTTTCCATGATTTCACTGAATTTCACTGAATTTCACTGAATTTTTTTTTGGAGTTGGAAGGGACCATAGAGATCATCTAGTCCAACTCCCCTGCCAAGAGAGATTCAGGAGAAAGTTGTCAAAAAAGGCACCAGATCTTACAGACAGTGGATTTGCAGGAAAAAGATAAGACTACTGAAGTATTTTGTTCATCGTCACTCTGCCATGGTATCTGCTTCCAAACATTCTTAACTTTTTTTTTGTCATTTTTGTCCCCATGCAGCAGAGCATCTCAGCAGGAGGGCATGTCTTAAATTGTGCACCACATCATGGTGGCACTGATACTCGGCACTCGCAACTGGTGAGGCCCCACCTCGAGAACTGTGTCCAATTTTGGGCCCCTTACACAAAAAAAGATACTGAGGTGCTGGAGTGGGTCCAGAGAAGGGCAACAAAGCTGGTGAGGGGCCTGGAGAATAAGTCTTATGGGGAGCAGCTGAGGGAGCTGAGGTTTTTCAGCCTGGAGAAAAGGAGGCTGAGGGGAGACCTTCTCACTCTCTACAACTCCCTGAAAGGATGGTGTAAAGAGGTCAGGGTCGGTCTCTTCTCCCAAGGAACAGGCG
>VXAK01020543.1:0-28723 GCA_013399435.1 Arenaria interpres
TTAAACAATTTTTATTTTTAATGCGCAAATTGTACTAAAGCTTCTATAGACTTCAGTATAAGGCAGACAAACCGCCCAGCTGACATTACAGCTGAGTTTCATTTGGTTGTCCCTTTGTGGATACTTTAATCAGTCGGGAGTCAATATTGTAACTATAGATGAGAAATTTATAAACATAAGAAAGTATTTATTCCATTTTGATTTTTATCTTTTCCAGGCACTGTGCTGATAGAATACAAATCTTCCTTGCAGGACATTGAAAACAATATGAACACTGCTTTGTAACCTTGTGTGCAAAAAAATGTAATGACAAGTCTCAGCAATTTTAAAGATACTATTGTAGATTCTTTGTTGTCATTGGATGATATCTAAAAGAATATAATGCTTCAGACATGAAAAGAACAGTCTTGTTGGCTGATTTTGTTCTACCTAGAATTAATGATATCCTGAATAAGCTACAAGAAAAAGAAAATTTTACATGGTAAGTATTCAAGAAAGCAAAGCTACTAGAATGCATCTAGTATGTATATGTTAATAAAATAATCTGCTTTCAACCTCTTACTAAACACCTGATCTTTGTGAACTTCAGAACTTGCATTTAGGAATTTTCCTATTCTTGTACCCCCACCACTCCCACAAATAGCATTTGTTAAACTGTACATGAGTTTTATTCCTTTTTTTTTTCTTTCCCTTTTTTCCTTTCTTCTTTTTATTTTTTCCATTTTTCTATTTTTTATTTTTTCTTTTCTCTTTCTTCTTTTTTCTTCATTTTTTTTAAATTTTTTTTTTCTGTTTTTTTTTGTTTGTTTGTATGATCACAGAGCAGTTTAGTTATCTGTAGATAACATAAACATTACCTTTTATTTTCTTGGCTTAAATGTAAGTGTTGCCTGTGTGGCTACAAACACAGACAAAATTCAGTGAATTAGCTATGATGTTATCCTTTTGCTCTGCTTCATATTACATTCACTGACCTGGCAAAAATGCCAGAAATGTTTTGAGATAGGCTTCTGGTACCTTTTTATGAATAGATAAAAGGGAAGTTATGTATATTAGTTCTGAAACCTTTTTATTTAATAATGTCTGGAGATATTTAGAGGATTGCTTTTTATTTGATATATATGAAAAAAAAAAACAAAACAAAAAAAAAAACCAAACAAAAAAAACAAACCAAAAAACCAAAACCAAACGAGATAAAACCTTTTCTTTTAACTCAAGTTCATTCTACAGAAGTTACTACCCGTTCCGTATCTCTCATATGATACATGGCCTTCTGCTTTATCTTTGGCTAAATCTCAGGGAAAAATAATTCTGGGGACATACAGCATATATGCTGATATTTCACAAAGAGTGGACATGGGGACCAAAGACAAAATAAATGACCTTTATTTTTAGCATTGTAAGAGCAACATCTGAAAAACATCTGATGATCTTTTTTCTATAAACCGCATGCCACTCCTACTAGCAAATGAAGTCTGAGAGTGTCTCAAAACACATGTCCGTATGATTGTCTCCCTGACAAGAGAAAATGGGACAAAGGCAAGTTGAATCAAAACAGAATGTTCCAATTGCCTGAAAAAAGATCAGTTCATTTTTTATTTATTTGCCATCATGCTGCTTTTTGCAAAGCTCAAGGCCACATTCTTGTTTTAGCTGTTAACTTTATTAGCTGGACAAAGATTTTGCTTTGTTGATACCATGCAGACTGATTAAAGACTTTCACTGTTTGAGGTAATGTTCTGTGATTTGCAGTACAAATTGATGGGTGCATGGGTATCGGCCTTTGTACGTGCTTTCTGTTTTTCAATTCAGTGGACCCAATTCAGTAATAGTTATATAATCAGGAAGGCTCTTGAAGAGAGGTTTCTTTATTTCTGGATGCAGAAGTGGGATGGTGGTTGTAATTCCACATTGAATCCCAAACAGAATGTTTCCAGTGGTGGAAATCATGCCAAAGATAGTTTAAGTACTGAAACATTTCACTTAGTGAGGAAGTAGAGATTTTTTTGTTCTTCCATTTTTCATATCTTTGGAAATATTTTCACATAGTTTTATAAATATGCTAGATCTGTAGCCCAACTTCTGTTCCTTTCTAATCCCAAATTGTACTTCAAAACTTTTGCTACATGTACATTTTTGAAGCATAACAAAAAACTTCTGCAAATAAATGTTACAGACACATGATTCCATTTTTTGGGCACTAAATAGGAGAGAAAATGAAGCATTGCCTGACAGAATTATGTCAATTAGAAGACTATTGACAGGTTTTGCATACTGCAGGGCTCCAAGTATGTTAAAATGATGAAAGATTGGATAAAATGGAATGTAGCCAAATAAGCTCCAGCCATTTCAAAGAAAAATTTAGAATATGCAGATAAAAAATTTTCAATTTTGTTCTTCTTCAACGATGATATGATCCTGTAAAAAGCGCTGCAAGTTAGCATTACATTTTCTTCAGATCCCACATTCACACACTTGTATACCAGTATCATGCAAAGACAGCTTTTTCTATAGGAACATAAAAGTTTATCTATTGTTCAAGACTTTTTTTTTTAATATTTGAATTAATTAATGGAAAATTGAATTTTAAATTAAAATAGTACATTCTCACAAAGAATATGAAAACAAAGGACATGGGCACAGAAGTTATGGCAGAATAAACTAGAATTTAATCACTTTAAATTATTTTGATACAAGAATGCAACAGCAAGTGTGAAAATAAGACCAAACGCTATGATACGTAGCCTGCTGATGTCATTGCTGGAGCTAGATTTATTACTGTAAAATTTTATCCATTGCAACACAACCAATACGAAAACACTTAGTCTTGATGTGAGTCCTCTATCTCTGACAACAAAATATTTATACAGTTAGCAGCCTCATTTGTGCTAAGTTAAATCCTAAATATTTACAGAATTATTTAAATAAATACCTTAATTTCAGTGGTCTTTAAAAGAAAAAATTACTAATCTTCTCTTGGGCAAGCCACATGCCATGTTACTTTGCTTCATGAGTGCTACTGAGAATCAAAAAGAGAATTGGCAGAATCTCAATCCAAGAAATGGCAGGAGATATTTGCAAACACATTATTTGTCTCAGGATCTGAAAGAGAAATGTGCAAATATTCTGTATCTGTTCACATTACTTTAAGATAAATTGAAACTTAGAAGAGGAAAACAGGCTTAGCTGGGCGAAAACAATTATTACTTCTCCAGCATTTTGTGAAATACTTGAACCTACTGTACCCATTCTGCAAGCTAGCTAGTCCTGCCTTACAGTATTCAGGAGACAAACTAAAGAGAAGGCCATTTACTAGAAAAAATTATATTAAAAAGACTGTATATTGAACAACAGAATATGTAGTTCCTAAGACTAGAAGAAAAGACTCATCCAAACACATAGATGAACTCTGACATAGGCTGTCTCTTTTCCCATATACTCATATAGAGAATTAAGAAAAGTTTTCTCACTGTTATTCTGTCAATTAATTTTCATCCTTCAGTCACTCCTCATAACAATGAAGTCAGGGAATCAAATATACAGTCCCAATAAAAAGAACTACAAATGTTTGCACTAGAATTAAAACATAACTATATGTAAGGAAGAAGAATCGGACATTCCATTAATTTGAATAAATTAGCATACCCATATTTAAGTTTATTGACCCTTCAATTTCCCACATTGTCTTTCTTTGCTGAATTTAAGTATTGCATCCTCTACCAGTAAACAACTCATAACAGATGAAGTTGCTTATGGTAGTATGCAGTATTCTCAGTAAAATGTTGCCCTCTATGTCAATGAACACCTAGAGTGCATGGAGCTCCACCTGGGATGGATGAAGAGCCAACCAAGGGCTTATGGATCGCGATTAAAGGGAATGCAGGGGCAGGTGACATTACAGTGAGGGTCTGCTACAGGCCACAGACAAGGATGACGAAGCAGATGAGGCCCTCTACAGAGAGATAGGAGCAATGTCATGTTCATAGATCCTGGTGCTCATGGGGGACTTCAACCACCCTGGTATTTGTTGGAGGAACAACACAGCAGGGCATAAACAGTCCAGGAAGTTCTTGGGGCACAGCAATGACAACTTTCTTACCCAAATGGTAGAGGAGCCAACGAGGAGAGGAGCTATGCTGGACCTTGTCCTTATCAACAAGAAGGAACTAGTGGGAAACGTCAAGCTCAAGGGTAACCTTGGCTGCAGTGATCACTAAATGGTAGAGTTCAAGTTCCTTACAGCAGCGAGGAAGGGACTTAGCAAGCTCACTACCCTGGGCTTCATGAGAGCATACTTTGGCCTCTTGAGAGATCTGCTTGGAAGGGTTCCATGAGATATAGCACTGGAGGGGAAATGGGCCCAAGGAAGATGGCTAGCATTCAGAGATCTCCTCCTCCAAGCTCAGGAGCAGTGTATCCCAAAAAAGAAATCTGGCAAAAAAGCCAGGAGATCTGCATGGATGAACAAGGAGCTCCTGGATAAGCTCAAAAACAAAAGGGAGGCCTATAGAGGATGGAAGCAAGGAGAGGTAGCCTGGGAAGAATACAGAGAAACTGTCTGAGCATCCAGGAACCAGACTAGGCAAGCTAAAGCCCAGAAAGACTTAAATCTGGCCAGGAACATCAAGGACAACAAGAACTTCTATAAGCATGTCAGAGATAAAGGGAAGACTAAGGAAGATGTGAGGCCTCTCTGGAAGGAAAGAGGAGACCTGGTCACCCAGGATATGGAAAAGGCTGAGGTACTGAACGACTTTTTCACCTTGGTCTTCACCGACAAAGGCTCTAACCAGACTGCCCAAGTCTGAGAAGACCAAAACAGGGGCTATGAGAATGAAGAAGTACCCGCAGTAGGAGAAGATCAAGTATGAGACCATCTAAGACACCTGAAGTCCATGGGACCTGATGAAATCCATCCATGGGTCCTGGGGGAAGTGACAGATTAAGTTGCTAAGCCACCTTCCATTATATTTGAGAAGTTGTGGCAGTCTGGTGAACTTCTCACTGACTGGTAAAGGAGAAACATAAATAACCCACATTTTCAAAAAGGGGAACAAGGAAGACCCAGGGAACTACAGGCCAGTCAGTCTCACCTCTGGGCCTGGCAAGATCATGGAGCAGCTCCTTCTGCAAACTTGGAACATGGAAAATAAGGAGGTGATCAGTGACAGCCAATATGGCTTCACCAAGGGCAAGTCATGCCTGGTAAATTTGGTGGCCTTCTATGATGGTGCTACAGGTTTGGTAGGTAAGTGGAGAGAAACAGACATCATTTACCTGGACTTATGAAAGCATTTGACACTGTCCCACATGACATCCTGGTCTCTAAGTTGGAAAGGCATGGATTTGATGGATGGACCATTCAGTGGATAAGGAACTGGCTAGATGATTGCACTCAAAGGGCTGCAGTCAATGGCTCAATGTCCAAGTAGAAGCCAGTGATGAGTGGTGTTATTCAGGGGTCTGTACTGGGACTGGTGCTGTTTAGCATCTTGGTTGGAGACATGGACAGTGAGATTGAGTGCACTCTCAGCAAGCTTGCTGACGACACCAAGCTGTGTGGTGCCGTCAACTCTGGAGGGGAGGGATGCCGTCCAGAGGGACCTGGACAGGCTTGAGAGTTTNCCAGCAATGGATTCTTGAAGCCCAGAAAGCCAATGGTGTCCTGGGCTGCATCAAAAGAAGCATGGCCAGCAGGTTGAGGGAGATGATTCTCCTCCTATACTCCACTCTCTGAGACCCCATCTAGTGTACTGCATGCAGCTTTGGAATCCTCAGCACAAGAAAGATATGGACATGTTGGAGTGGGTCCAGCGGAGGGTCATGAAGATGATCAAAAGGATGGAGCCCCTCTCCTATAAAGACAGGCTGAGAGAGTTGGGGTTGTTCAGCCTGGAGAAGAGAAGGCTCTGCAGAGACCTTATAGCGGCCTTCCAGTACCTAAAGGGAGCCTACAAGAAAGATGGGGAGGGTATAAAGAGATATAAATGTATAAAGAGTGTATCAGGATGGGCATGGGTTATCATGGGAATGGGCATGGGTTATCATAGGAATGCGCATGAGTTATCAGGGAATATAGTGATAGGATGAGGGGTAACGGTTTTAAACTGAAAGAAGGGAGGTTTAGACCAGATATTAGGAAGAAATTCTTTCCTGTGAGGGTGGTGAGACACTGGAACAGGTTGCCCAGAGAAGTTGTGGATGCCCCATCCCTGGAGTGTTCAAGGACAGGCTGGATGGGCCTTCGAGCAACCTGATCTAGTGGGAGGTGTCCCTGACCATGGCAGATGGGTTGCAACCAGATGATCTTTAAGGTCCCTTCGAACCTGAACTATTCTGTAATTCCATGATTCTATGACAACAAGTAGTTCTTAAGCATATGAATCACAAAACTGTATGGAGAATCAGGCTGACAAGGTTTACTATTTTTAATAACTAAACTCTTTGAAAAAGGGAAAACAAACAGACAAAAAACCCTCAAAGACTAAACACCAGTGTGTTTGCCTATTTATTCATTTATTTGTTCCTAGCCTCTTGTAAACCAAATGAGAGTTCTGAAACTGCTTTGTATTTTCTCTTTGAATGGTAGCTGTTTGAATTAGTTTGAAGAATAACTAAAAACACCTTGAAAAACATGTAAATTAAACACTTTTTATAGAACTCCTTTTTACAATCAACTTTAGGTTATTTAAGTGTGTTAATCTTTTCTGCATTTTTTTTATGGCAGTATTCTTAATTTGCAAGGTATATATAAACAGAACCTAATCAGTCAGTGTGGTAACAATCTACTGAACCCTCAGCAAGGCCAAACACAGTCACAAAATAGCTGTGTGCTTCAAGATAAAGACAGTGGTTATGTATTTCTGAAGAGAATAATAAATTCTTGAACACAAATTCAGTGATAAAGCACAGTTAGCATGAAATGTACTGATTATGAAAACACTTTATTAGATAATGGTGAAATAGAATTATTAGTCATTATCAAGAACATTTGGCAAATCTCTCTAGTTTGCATGTAAAAATTACTTCTGATCCTATCCTTCCTTGCCAAAGTTTGGATAAATTATCCTGGCTGAAACAAAGCATTTTGTGAGAAAATGAGAAAAAATCCCTGAGCATCTGAAGCAACAGAAAAGCTGAAAGTGCATATTTTCTCCAGGCAAAGTAGCCAAACCCTTTCTACTGTATTTTTTTATCTTACCATAGATAACATAATGACGTATCTTACCGTTATTTACATCATTGTCATTGCAATGTGGAGAGGTTCCACTGATTCTTGATGAATGCTCACCTGCCTGGGTAAACCAGTCAAGTTTTCCGTAACGAATTTTGAAATGTTTTGTGCAACAAAATACAATGCTATACAAAACATTTCAATAATCAAGTTAGGGACATTTTTTACTAACCCTGAGAAATGCTTTGTTCAGAGGATCTTCTGAAGAAATAACCAACCAAAACATTGATATTAAACTTGGAGAATTTAAGCAATGAGAGCTCAAGATACAAACAAATCTTTACACTGTACTTCCTTTTTCATATGCTGTTGGTTTATGGCATATTTTACAGCATATGTTGATTTGTTCAAATCTATCCCTCAAAACTGCATCTGTGTGAACTCCAGTGAGCAATGGCAATCCAAAACAAAAAGAAGTGTTAAACTATATAGAAAAAATAAGTGTAGTTGGTTCTAATTTTTTCATTCTGTTCCACTGGGACCTGAAAGCTTAAATGTTCTTAAAAGAATTAAAATTATTATTAGAAAAAAATAATCTTGGTTCCAGAGTGTTGGAATCACTGGCCCATGTTTTTAGCCATTGAAATAGATTACCTATGTGCCAAACTGGCTGTGGCATTTTTGGCCTAAAAATAATTCACTGTAATTGTCAGGGTTTTATGACTCTCTTTCTTTAATTAGAGTCATAAGTGAAATCTGATTTCAGTTTAAGCCCTGCAAGCTAGGTCTTCAACTGGTATAAATTAAAATAGTTCCACTGACTTTTGTGGAATTGTGCCAATATATCATCATGCAGTTCCCAAATGCTGGTGCTATTGTGACATTTTGATGTTCTACAATGCAGTACACCACAAACTTTGAGAGACCTCTATTTATTAGAACAAGTGCTTGAAATTACAGTGGCAAGCAAACTGTGTTAGGAAAACTTGAGTCAGGATATTATAAAAGTTTCTGACAATTAGCAGTTTTCATCAAATTTGCATTAGAACTGAGCAAAGAAATTGCAATTTATTTAAACAGTTTGTTATTAACATTTTCTTCACAAGGAAAAGTAAAGCTTATTTTCTATTCATTTGCCTGGTGCTGAAATTGATTAAATTCAAGTCATTTGAATGACTAAGAGTTTTTGGTGGCTGAAAGAGGCAGTTTTTTATTGTAGTAAAACAATATCATGCCACTGGAGATCTCTGGGCCAAGATTTGTTCTTTAATGAGAAAACTAAAAATTCTCTAAATTCTTTACGATATGATTGATTCCACTGTTGAAGACTGGTCTTTTATAGAATTGCTATTCTTAGAAGAAATAAAGTTAACATTTCTATAAACTGAATGTTGATATGCTTATCCTGGCTATGTTAAACAACTCACTGGGCATTTTTTTCAGAAATGTGATGTACTCCATTGAAGACTGTTTGACGAATCACAAGATCATCTTTAATTCTGAATATTCTTTCTTTAAGTTGCAAATAGTGTTTGACTACATAAAAAACATTGTTTTCTTTAAAGGGTATCAGAATTGCAGGTACGGGGGATAACATGACCTGAATTGTTTGACTCGTGCAATATTCCTTATTTTTTAATATTTTCTACAGATCTATTTTCAAAATATCTTATGGAAAGCTGAAAATTTAGTTCCTTTTAAAACTTCACCTACTTATTCACCCACGTATCCTCTATCATTCATCCAAATAATCAAATAACAGTGTATTTTTTCAGATCTTTATTCATAATGTGAATTGATATCTTTAGAAATCCAGTGACTTTTTATGTACAGGTGTACTCTAAGGTGCACACAGTTCTTGTCAGGGCACTTAAAGTGGGCTACATGATGGGATATATGTTTTATGAAATAAAGTCTTTCAAAAATAGATGCATTCAACATGCCTAATTACTTTCTTGAAAGGCCTAACTTATTGGAAAGCATTGTCTTTATATACTAAGGGATGTACACATTTCATCGACATGGCATACAGATTGAGTAGTAAATGGATTCAGCATATTTTTTTCCAGTAAACGTTTAGTTGACAACTGTAACTAAGAGATTGTTCTCAGAAACTTTAGTGTTTCTGTGTGTACATGTACAATATATCAATCTCCATTATATATTAAAGCTTTAATTGGTGTTCATTAATTATCCAAGCCACAGATTTAAAGTGTGTAAAACAGTTAATTTTGTAGTAGTACCTTACTGATAACAATTTGGATTTTAAAATGCTTTACAGAAAAAAAAACTATCAGTTTTGATACTTTACAGTTTCTAACTAACCTAAGGAAGAAAAGTGGCTTTCCTATGATACTCATTAGGACATTTAACAGGGCAACTGATAATAAAATAAAATAAAGTGATCTTTATGAAAGTACTTTGGAGAAAATAATATTTGATTAGGGAATTTTCTAACGTATCTCAGTCACTTTTGAGCACAAAATTAATAGAAAGAATAGACACATCTTCATCTTCCACATATTTTTGCAAAACACATTCTTGAAAAAAACAAAAGTTCCTAAACTACGTATAAAATTTTATTTATATAAATAAAAACATAGATGTGCTAGGGAATATAATACTATTAAGCACATGTATATTTACGCATAAACAGAGGGAGTGTGAATGTGTGTTTTTTTATGCCATAAGATTGCAGAAGCGTTCATCAATTTAAGACATCTGATTTTAGTCTGGTTCCACAGGGTAGTGTAAACAAGAACATCACTTTTAGCAGTAAGAGATCAGTTACATACTTTTAATTCCTAGAATTAGTCCCATCTAGTCCACAGAAATATTAGTTCATGACCAACTTAAACATTTTTCTGGTCAATGCAACTCTGTGAACTTATTCTGTCTTCAGCCTGTAACTCTTTAAAATTCTTTTAACTTTGAAAAATAAGCACAGGGACTGGTTTCCCTCACTTTTTCCTCCCCATTCACTGCTGACAAACAACTTGATCCAATGAACTTGTTCAGCTGTTTAGTCCTTTCACTGCTTGTTAAAAGCATTGGCAGATAACTGACTTTAATAGAGATGGAGTCAGATACAGATGTAATTAATCCTCAGCTCTTTTCCATCTGAAGCAGTCGGACTAATGAGCAGATGCAGATGAGAACTGTTTCCAATAAAGTCTAGAAAAGGCTTGGGTTGGTGAGAGTAAGGAAAGCTGTTGCAAACATTTATTTGACTGAGAAATAGATCTTTGGCAGTGCAAGGTTTGGATGCAAGCCCACCATTTTGGGGAGTAGCTGAACTGCTGCTGAAGTTTCAGGGTCAGGAAATAAAACAGAAAAAGGTTCCAAAAAAAAAAGAGGGAGAGAGAAAAGCCCCACAAAGTTTATCTGCCATGAGACAGAGGAAGTAATTAATTGTGGCACGACAATAAGATGTTAATTTAAATAATTGACTTGGCTTTGTGGGAAGGGGACAGGGGAGAAAGCAGGTACTGTTTATTTCATCATGTTATGAACTGTGGACCAGACATTTTCATGCCAGTTAAGTCTTGCGTAGATAACTCTCCATTATCCAAGGAGTATGCAAAGCTCTTAACTTAGTCTTGAGCGTATTATAGCTCCATCAGAGCAGTCATCACAACAGGGCTATTTAGCCTTCCTTCTTAATGCAGTGTTATCCTGATATTGTATTGCCAAACTATATCTGATTCATTTTGACATAGCTTCCATTATTTTATCTTTTTCTGAAGTGTGTAAATATGCTCTTTCTAACATGGGCTGTCAATTTTCTTGGGCTAGTAGAGGCAAAGATAATGAGGGATATTTGAAAATAGTACCCCAGTTAGGAATCTTTATTTTTCACCAGTAGTATGATTTGTTAAAAATGTGTGCTCTATACCAGAGAGCAAAGCTGTATCCCTATTTATTTTTAAAATAAAAATAATCTTAATAAATGGAAAAAAGCAGTATTCACTTAAAAATACAACTTTAAGCAAAGGGAGATTATGATAAAATTGACTGCTACACTCTGGATTGGGTGGAGCTGTCTGCACTGGGTGAAAATTGGCCGAATTTTACCCTTGCTATGGGAAAACTGAGCACACTGTGCTGGGAAAACATGAGGGTAGGATGTGCATGCTGAGAGAGAGAAAAACAGCAAGCATGGAAGGCAGGTGGGGAACTCCCATGTAGGGGCAAAGGAGTGTCAGGCAGCAAGGCCCCGAATGAGAGGGATCAGAGTGAGTTGCACACTCCAGAGGACCTGTGTAGACACTGCTGAATGTGGAAGCTAGTAACAGCTGTTGCTCTTAATAATTGAGATCAGAAGGGCACAATGGACAAGGAGCAGATTTGGATCAAATCCAGTTGAAAAACGCATTTGAAGAGTTTAAACCATTTTTGATGAAAGAAAGATGCATTTCAGGAAAACCTGGCAATGCTTGTTCTCAAAGTCAAGGGGTCCTAGCGCAAGTTACCTGATGTGTAGGTGAATTGTCAAAAAACATGCCTGGCAGACAAGCTTCTGATTGAGTTCTGTCTGAGTTTACTGGGGGTTTTGCAGAAGTGGAATGACTTCCAGGAATGGCTTTGATGATCATGAGGGAAACTCCCTCTTTGTTAACAAATTACAATGGGCTGTGCTTGTGCATATGTTAAGCAGGAAATAGCTGAAATTCTGAGGCAATTGGCTGCTTGTCTTTCCGGCTCTCTGGGATTTTTAAAGGTTAATTTTTGAACTTTAAATTTGTTCTCATTCCTCTAGAAGTTACCTCCATCTTTTTGTAGATTTTGAGCTTACAATCACATTTTGGGTTGTTATATTTAACAGCCAAAAATAATATGTTTGCCTAAGATAACCCATAGATTCTGTGATATTATCTATATTTTCTTAAATGCCTTTCTTGTACATGTATGTGTGTGTGTGTATGTTTATAAGGAAATATGTATCATAACAACTGTTTCACACTGGACCAAAGTTATATTTAGCACAGGATCTTATTCCTCATAATAGTCAATGCTTAGAGACAGCACGTAGGGAACAGAGTACTTTCACAGCTAAGTAGTGATCATGGAAACAAATCCCAACGCTACATTCTGGTAGTTGGCTGTTGGTTACATTGCCTTTTTTTTTATGTACCTTCCTCAGGTGGGATGCTGAAATACGTTCATGTTTGTCAAGAAGTGCTCAGAAGGGATAAGGTGACAAAACTGAAATGAGATATTCAGCGATCTGCTTTCAGTGCAAACTCAGTCATACACTGAAAAACAAATAAATTCTTTAATTACCATTAAATCCTTTTAAACCACAAAGTTGCTGCAGATAACCTAAGGTCCAAAGATGAGTGTGCAATATTATTGAAAGTTTTTCCTAATCTGCTGACTGCAAACTTGAACTTGTTCACAAGAAAATACTTCTATCTTTTTGTTCTTCAACATCTTACTAAATACAGAGTGGGATGATGTACACTATGAGAACAAATTCTTCATCTGTACACTAGGATCATTACCCTGATATGATTTTTTTCCACTGTGCTGATACTTTACTTGGCACAAACTGAAAAAGTCTTTTTATAAGTTTGGGGTTTTTTTTATCTCATTGCTCCAAGAACCATAAAGCAAAAATAAGGCTTTGAGAATTTTTTTGCCTTTCAAAATTGCCATTGTCATTCTAGTATTAATGAAACAATATGGTTGCAGTCTTACATTTATTTTTAGTGCACATGCAGTTCTGTGTTAAAAGATTACATTGACTTCTGATATACAAAATAATGATGATTGTCTTGGGAAGTGTATTTCCATTAGGCAAAACAGGTGTGAAATCAGCTACTTTGGGCCACTGATTACAGCAGCATATGGGTGAACTATAATGAAATGACTACTCAGAAGCTGTTTGAAAAATGAAATTAGAAAGTTCTTCAGGTATCACTCTCTTGAATGATGCTTTCTTACAAGGTATGAAAAAAAGCTTCTCTGAATAATTGAGTTTGTATCAAACCTACATATAAAATTGTTTCATAAACAATGAAAACAACTAAATTCCTACATATATATTTTGTTTTCTTCTTTCTCTGAAAATCGTGTAATCGATACACTGATCCTAGCAGAACTGGAGATGACAAAAAGACTGATGGGAAAGTGCACATAAGGACCAAAATGCACAGCAGATCACTTTGGCTGCAAAGCTAATAACTAATTATGTGTTTTAAAAGTGCCACTTGCCAAAATGACCTTAGCTTTTCATCACTTCTGTTGATATGTTTCTGTTTTCACATTAAGTCACACAAGCCCACCAGTTTCAGTGGTTTCCCTCTTGCTTCAACCTTCTAGTGATATTATTGTTAGCAGAACAAACATAGCCAATTCTTCCTATTATATTTTACCCCAAAATAAAACTATTTGGAATTCTGATTACAGAATCTGATGGACAGCAGAACATATTACATATGTTCTTGCTTGATTTTTTTGTAAAAGAGTTAGGAATATGATGAGGAAGTTCACCACTTTCTGGCAAAACCTTTCAGACTGTCATATTTCTTTCTATTGTATACAAAATTATAAAGCTTCTCCATTACAAATATTTTTATTGTAAATAATTTCTGGTATTCTGAAAATATTTATTTGAACTTATGAAAAATTTCTGGCACATTGGAGATAATTATTTGAATTATTTGAATTTTTTGCATATTTAACAAATTACGAGTTCAGCCTGTCTGAAGGTCTCCTTCATTTAAAGCTGGTATTTTTTGACCAAAACTTCTTCCCACCCAAGAATTCTAATTTGTCAACTGAAATGTTTTTCAAGAAAGGGTCACATGGAGGAGACAGTGATAGCACTGAGAACAGCAAATAACCAGGCTGTGGTTGGAACATCTTACAAAACCCAGACCACTTTTCTAATCAGAGCAAAGTTAGAATTTTAAATGGAGTTCCTAAGTACCATATTACGTATTCAATGTCAAATAGGCATTTATGCAGCATAGAATTCTCTGATACAGAAGCGTCAACCACCATGATTTCTGATTGATATAGTGCTGAGACCAAATCCCTGGAATAAACACAGTAATGTTCTCTATTGTGGTTTTTCTTAAACAGATTATTTCATCAGAAATAATAAACGGAATAAGGGAGTATATTATTGCTTCAGTAGTTCAGCACCTTTCACAAGTACTGCTTTTACTCTTTGTAGATTAACTCTGACAGGTGAACTTGGATCAAATTTTGTAACCAGTGCCCTTCAATCTCAAACATTTTAACCCATAAACAAACTTTTTTCTTTTTATTTGCCTTGCAGACAAGTGCTTCCAAATGAAGGGTGAATTTCTGGCAGAACCTTATGTTGACTTGCATATAATAACCAGGCTTTCACCATTTTGGTAATGTTTTTCAGTACTGCGTCTTTTTTCTCTTTGTTTTGACCTGGTGATGATTGGCTTTTTATATTTCAGTAGTGCAGGTTTTTAACTTTTTCTTTTTTTCCAGCTGGGACTAGCGAGGAAGAAAAAGAGATTTTTTCAGGTTTTGAGGAAGGGTCATCTGGGAATAGAAAGTTCAGTGATCACTTTCCCAAAATGTAAAATGGAACTTCGTAAAGTGAGCAGTAGTAAATTTCATAAGCCTATGCATCAGACCAGGGTTGCATCATTTCTCCTCTGCCCATGTTTTGAAGTTTATAGAGAAATTAGTGAGCATCATGGCTCATGGCTGTGAGCATCTTCTTCCCTCTTTTCTTCCACTGACAGTTTTGGTTGAGTGCAGAAGCTGGGAAGTAGAACTGGCATACATGATAAACTCTACTTACATGATATTTTCTATGTTAAGTGAGTGGAGAGACCGGACAAAATAAAAAAAAAATTAGTTAACATTTCTGTATGTACTCCAATGTTTATACAGTGGCATAGCTTTACCAATACATGGGCAGTGAAACAACTGCATCCTGGCCCCTCTGGAAAGTTAACAGTCTTTCTTATTTGATGCAGTATGTTTCTAGTTATCTGCCATGTCAGCTTGCTGATGAACCCTGCCTTCAGACTTTTTTTCTGATGCCTTTTGTTGGTTCAGTCCCATAACTAAAGTAAATGAAATTACAAAGGTAAATTCCCTTATGCCTTGCTTGGACTGAAAGCTCACATATGTGCTTCATATATGACTTAATCAAAGAAAGCATAAATATCCTTACTCATCCGTGTTAAGCCTAGATCAAGGTGTGTACTGAATTGTCTCAACTAGTTGAAAATGTCTTAACATGGTCTAGGAGTGCCAAACTCACAGTCCTGGCAGACATGAACTGACACGCACACAGGAATCTTGTCCATAGCATTGTGTTCCATCAGACTTGGAGAATCTATATATACATCAGTGCCATATTTCCCTGCTCCTTTAATATTTTTCCTCCACCTTTAATATATGAACTACAGAAGTCTTCCAAAAATAACTTGGGCAGGTGGCTTGTTTTGCACTTTACATAACAATCCAAGTGATACAAGCTGAGTAATGTTTACTTGCCTTTCAGGCTTTTAGGTTCTGTAACAATCCTTTTCCCCTTGTGTTCTCACTACACTACATACATATAAGCATGTAGAACATTACAGTTTGATGAACAGGTTTTTTACAGAATATCCTTCACTTTTACATTCTATTTAATAATACTCTGCTCTGAAATTATTTCTTTCTGTTGCTGCAATGTTACATAAAAACACTTCACCCTTATCGCCCACTGTCTTTTTTGTGTACATATGGAAGTGGCTTGTCTATACTCTTTCACCTATAATAGTTACTCAGATTTCCACTTGCTCTTTATGTAATTCTTCTTTTGTTGCACATGATAACAAGAAAATTTAATTCTAGAAATTTTAGGGACTAATTAGAGGTAAGCGTAGTATATTTTTCAGGTAATACAAACCCACACAAATATTGAAAAGTACTTTTTTTTATAACCTTAGTTATATTAATTTAACAAGATTTTTTTCATCTGTCCCCAGAGCATTTCTACATGATCTAAATTAATTGCTTTGAGGTCATCCTCCACCTTCTCTAGACTGTGTAACAGCCGATATGAGGCAGCAGTTGAAGCCACACCAATTGAAACTGTTACTGTTTTGTTCTAAATGCCACGTAAATGGGTAAGTAAAAATTCTGATTTGAACAGGTTCTGTTGTAGATTGTGTTTGTTAGTAGGAGCAGTTGCAATAGGACTTCTATATGACACTGATCTTGCTATAATGTACTGAAGAATGTGCTGTATTTTAACTGTGGAGGTATTTAATACTGTGAATCTGAAAATTTCGGTTCTTAGGAAAGAAGAGTTCTACTTTTAGTTTGTAAGACAGTAAGGTTCATTCATCTAGGTGTAATGAAAGAATCATGTAAACACAGAGCTGATAGTGGTCCATGTTATATACTGAGTCATATGATTACCACCCAACCTATCTGTGGTTCCATCCAAACAAGCATCCACAGTGATACTATTGAACACCTCCACCAAAAAAAAAAAAAATACAGATGGATTAAAACAACAAAATATATAAACGTCTGTGGTGCATTTTAAAACAGATAAGAAACATAACAACAGAGATTTTTAAGGAAAAGAGGACTGAACAAGGAAGGAACTCTAGCAATATTTGCGGATCAGTTCCTGAGATATTCCTTTTCTTGCCTCAAAATTTCTGTCAAAGATTTATTTCCAAATGCAGTGGTTGACCTTGGACAGCTGCCTGACACCTATCCAGCCGCTTTCTCACTCCTCCTCCTCAATAGGATAGTGGGAGGAAATAAGATGAAAAATCTTCTGGGTGAAGGTAAAAGTAGGGATATCATTTATGAATTACCATCATGGGCAAAACAAACTCGGTTTGGGGAATACTAACTTAATGTTTTTCTTATTAAAATGGATCCGGATGGTGAGAAACAAAGGCAAAAACTAAAACTAACTCCTGTAGTCCCCCGCCAGCACCTGGGCAGCTGCACCTGGTACAACAAAAAATGGTAGATGAAATTATAATAATTAATAATGATAAAACCAATTAAAAATACAACTGTTAACCATTTCATACCTTTCTTTTTTTTCTCTGTTTGTATTCTTAAACCATCTATAGATTTACAAAGCTCATATGAGTGTTAATTGAAAATTAAACATAGCCATTCACCACTGATATATCAAAAGTAGAGAATAAGAGGTAAGAAAAAAATAGCTAAATTAAAATGCATGTGTAATTTCTGATAGGGCTGGTGAAACTTCTCCCAACATAGTTTTTCATCAGACAATGCCCATCTTACATATTTTTTACATCAAATGTTCCTGAAGCTTTTTATAGTATTTTATTTAGTATGAATTTGAAATCCTGTATTGTAGTCCTGTTATTTTACTTTTACATTCCTGAAATAATGGTTTCTGATTTATGAGATCATTTGACTTTTGGTTTTGACTTTGGACCAAAACAATTATTAGAAATTTTGTGTTTTACTTGCCTCTAGCTTTTTGCCATCAGTGTGTGGGTAAATAAGAACAGCAACTCCAGGTTCACAATGGTCTTAGATGTCCTGACCTCATTGCAATCAAATGATGCAGCTAACAGGTCAATCTTTCTGACCTCCTGCAAGGTTATTAATAGAAGAAAACAGGTTCAATACATTTAATAGATACCAACACATAACCCGTTGTCATTAATCATCATAATCTGTGTGAGATTAAGTACTCTGACTCATTAAAAACTGCAGGGTTTTTCTGTGCACAAACCTAGCAGATTGCCCCTGACTGTAGTAGAATACCCATGTTTTATCCAGAAGAATTCCTCAGAGATGAAGCTTTGATCTGTGGATAGCTTGTACTCACAACAACATACACACTAGGTTAATTTAGTTACCTCATGGTGGTAGAAAATAAAATGCAGATTTGCTCATCTGTGTTTTATTCAGGTATTATAATAGATAGGGCACCTACTCAGAGAATTCACTATTTTTAAAAGACATTCCTTTTTCCACTGTGTTCAGTTAGATACCTAATATTAGGAACCTTATTAAATCATTAGATAAATTAAAAGTAGAAATGTAATCTATACCTGCTGATTAAGCACATAATTATGTTAAATGAATACTTCCTAATTACATCATTTTAGTGCTCATTTTCCTAACATCATGTTATCTCCTGTGAAAATGTGATTTAAGCAGTCTTGATATCATTCTAGAATATTATATCATTAAAATGTGTGGAAAAATTATTTTTCAAAAGAGATCCACAAAGCTGTAGAGGAAAACTTGCTAATATACGTACACTTCAACACAGATGGGCATGGAGTTAGCTAACAATAACCAATTAGAGAAAATAACTTTCTCATCTTAAACTTTAGATTTTTGAGCACCACTTATAGTAGATTTTGGCAAAGAATCAAGAATCAAAAGAATAAATTCTTTTGTCTAGAATTCTGTCAATAAATACAGACATAGACCTTGACCATTCCTCTCCTTAGAGAACAGATACACAACTGTCTTTGCAGTACTACTGCAATGCATATGGGAAACAGATGTCTACATGTTAGAGATTGCAATGTAAAGCAAATCACTACATTCCAGTGAAGCATTATAAATCAAATACTGAAACTGGCAGGAAAAAAACCCCAACATTTAATAAAGGATCTTACAAGGCAGAGTGATTTTGTGTTACAAGAATCTGGTTTTATGTATGGTGTAATATTGGCCTACTGGGAAAACTAGAAAATTCGTCATAATTAACTAGCCATGATAAAAATGAGGTCACAGGACTACTATGCACTTCAAAGGGGCCAACAATTGGTGTTATACAACAGAGTAATTTTTAGAAGTGGGAGTGCACATAAGCTCTCAGTTGCTTCATTTTGGGAAGATTGCATTTTTGTGTCTTAATATGTTTACTGATTTTCCTAGTACTTTAGACTAGGAAAAGTCTAAAGTTAATGAGTTTACTCGTGTTGATCCTCTACCAATTCCACTGTACACCTGCAGCCCTGAGATGTAATAATCCTTGTAGACCTAATTCTGGTCTGGAAAATTTGACTGCCAGGTGTTCCTTGTAGGATAAATCTTTGCAGATAGTACATAAACAAGAAGAATTAAGAGCAAAAGGCATGGTGCAAAGAAGAGAACGGAATGCGGACCAAAGATCTGGGAGGACTGCCAGAACTTACAACAGCTGCTATACAACAAAGGTCCATTGCAGCATCGTGGTCTGCATATATTAAAGGCAAGGCCACAATGCCATGAAACTAATCCTGCAACTCAATCTGTAGTTAATCCATGTAACTCATTTGCATTCATTGGCTATGTTTATACTAACAAATTAAAGATGTGTGGACTGTTTCTGACTTTAAGGCCCATGCCCATATTATAGGAACTCTTATCTTCCAAAACAGGCGGGTTATATCCATACTATCCATAGGGAACACTTCCTATCTGCCAAATGATAGCTCAGATTTGTTTGGGAGAATGATAGTTGGCACAAAGTCATGCAAGGGATTGTTCTCACAATAAGTATAATCAAGAAGATATTAATGCATAATTAAAAGCCCATCTGGTTGATTTTGTTTGTCGAGATTTAGTAAGTTTAAATGATGCTAGAATTGGTAGACTTCAGAAATTTTAGTGAGAAAGATGTACTTCATATTAGGCAAAGCCAAGAGCCTCTGTCTGCAAAGAGACTAGGTTCCTAGATAATGCTTATAATTCCTTACCTGCTCAATTCAGTTGCAATTTAAGAATGGAAATGCCTTATTTGTAACCAGTTGAGTCATCTACGTACTCTGATTCCAGCTCTGGCGAATTGAAAACTACCAAATTGGTCAATGGCGGTACCAAATTGCTAGACATAAAACATCATCAAAATTCTTGTTTTGACATCCCAGTTCCACTCTTACTGTAAGAAATTCTGCATCTTGAGACTCCCAGGGGAATATCCTAGCAGCTAGATCATGCATTCATTTTAATTCCCTTTATAGATTAAGAAATATGTAATTATTTTATACAAAATCATATTGCTTCAGTAACAGGAGAGTTTATAAAGGCTCTGTAGCTCTCACATATTTATGACCAATGAATATTCAAGAAGACAGGAGAAGGATTTTATAGTGTATGTATTACATTTCTTTTGGGTATACTAAGCAGTGGGACACTGGGTGTAAAATGGGACTGAAGAAAGAGCACCACAATTGCCCTCAAGGCTGTTTGTTTTTTGAGCTAGGGTAGGTATAATTTTAACATATATCTCAAATAAATATTTAAGATCATGTATTCTGCATGTATGAAGGCAAAGTGATTGATAGAGTTTGCGGGTTAGTTCAGGTGACTTTGCACTCAGGATATTGGGCTTTGTGAATCCCATTCTCTGACTCCCAGCTGTTCTTACACATTTTGTAGGGAATTTAGATACCTGACTTTGCATTATATTTTCCAGTATAACAGATCAGTTCCAAGTTAGGCATCACAATATTAAACATAATTCTTATTTTATTGATTTAATTCTAGATCACCAAAACCAACGTTTTCAACTATTACAAGTGCAACCTAGTATAAATCATTAATATTTGCATATCACCCGCCTCATATCTATGTTGTTACTGTAATCAACTTCAACTTTATTAATAGATTTAGTTACAATTTACCAGTTTCTAATCCTGAAGGGCTTTCATGCTGAACTGCACTAGAAATTAATGAGTATGCTTTAAACAAAGCTGTAGAAATATTAAATAAAAAAACCACCCTTAATACTAACTTCGCAAGATCAAACCGTAGTCATTTTATTGATACATGCATTTTATGTCTGTGAGACACATTTTTATGAAATGGATTACAAACTTCTTTTAGGTACGAGAATATCAATGACTTTATTAATACAAAATGTAAAGAAAGCAGATGCTAGAATTAATGTAAGAAGAACACAACCTTAGCATGTAGATAATGACCAGCCGTGGCTTGGGCGCTTACAGAAAATTTAAATGGAAGCAGAATATCATAGATACTGATGCTATAACTTTATTTATTGCATCCTTTTTTCTGCAGAGTGACAATTTTCAGTTTCATAAATTGTCCTTGTAACCATTGCACACACAGGGGCATGTAAATGTATTACATGTGCAATAAACAAGATAAAAATAGTGGACTTATATATGTCCATTCTCAGAAAGCCATACTGGTAGCATATGAATTTAACACAAGGCTTAATTTAAAATGGTTTGAATACCACTATGGTAAATGTATGTCACAGTATGCCGAGCTCTGTTGGAAATGCACGTACACAAATTCTATCTGTACACTGTTTATTGGATTTGGGGACAAGGATTATTTTTTTCTTAGAAGGCTTTGGAAACAACATCATTTAGCATGACAGCAGCTTTATTAATCCTCTGGTATCTAGCTCAAAATGCATGTATTTTGTTAGTTTTTAAATAGAAGGAACAGAGGTTTTCACAGGAAGTTGTAGATTCAAAAGTGTATTCATTGATCAAAATGTATGTGTTAACTGACCACTTTTCTCTTTTCCCTTAACTATGGCAATGACCCATTTCATATCTGCCTACTGTAGTGTAATATTTGATTATCAGTTTTCAAAGGCCACAGCAGATACTATTTTTGTCTTGTCTGTAGGCTTCTTGGTGCCTCTGGAGGTCACTGCAACTTAGTAGAGGTTTTTCTCAGACACCACCTGCCAGATTAAGTGGTAAACCCATAGGGGGATTAAAGATTCACAAATGTTTTTTTAATGTTTTTGAAGCTCCTGTCATAAAGTGGATACCACAGAGACTAGAAAATTCTTCTAATTTGTCCCAAAGATCATAAAGTAGTTTGCTTATTCAGCCCTCACAGATGCTCTTTTGGAGATGAGTACTTGTGAATGATCCTCCATTTCTGATGCTCTCTGACCTTTTCTTAATCTCTGTTATTTTCTAGAGCACGGATAACTGGTAGCTGATATTAAGCTGTTCTAAATATATCATAAACAATAGTAGGATTTTAAAATTTAGATTCAAGCCATGCCCATCGAGATTTCGAATTATCTTACATTAATCTCAAGAAGGAATGCTAGCAAAAGCAATGAAAAGGATGGGGTTTTTTTCTTTCCTGTTGTTTTAATCATGTTTGAATCTCATCCATGATCCTAGTATTACCAACCTAATATAGCCTGATAACTGTCGTTTCATGTTATCTCCTAATATAATGTGATTTTATGCGCCATGCAGGGAATTCAGTTGCTAAAACAAGTGTAAAAGAAATAACTGAGGAACACCCAGTACCTAAGCAAAAATATTGAGGCTTTTTTTTCAAGAGAGAGCAAGAATGCAATAAGATGTTTCATTCATTTTTCTTGTCTGTTTCTTGTCTTATTAAGATGAGCTCTTTGCCCATATATGCTCTAACAGTAAATCTTGTTATGAAGATTCATACCACATCAAATCAGTCTGATTTTCATCATGGGCACAGTACTATTTAAGAGCACTCTCTTACACATGGCATAGATTAACATTGCAGAATGTAGATGCTTCCACTAGCTTTAAACAGACCCATTAATGCACTGGAAAATATTAGCCTAGGTGTGCTCTGCTTGTTAATGGCTTTCATTTGAGAAACACAGTAACACAACACAACATCATACGATCAGCTAAGCCACTTCTCTTAAGTTGGCTCAGATAGCCTTATATTTACAACACAGTTCTGTCTAGCTATATCTACTGGTTCTTGCTTGGAGTGCTATAGTTTCTGAGTTTTCTTTAATTTATTTTCATCAGTGAGAATTCGCAATACTTTTTTTTTCTTTTTTAAAAATAATTCTCTCCTATTCTAATTTCTTCTTCATACCTTGATGCTTTGTCTACATACAGTAATATTCAGTATAGATTTCTTTAGGAGTCGTGGCCTAGATATGACCTGTGGAGCAGATTAGATATATTGGTTACAGTAATGTGGTTACAGTTGTCCTTGTCCGTAATGGGATCTGTGACTCACAGCATTAAAAGTGTTGGTTCATGATGGTTAATCTTGATCTCATTGTAGGAGTGTGCAGTCAATGTGAGCCAGACTTTGACAAGGAGAAGCAATTATTTTTGCAAATAAAGCTTGTGCCCTGAGGCTTCCAGAATATTGTTAGTTACATTCTGTGGAGTACTATGAGGTTGTGTACTTGGTCACAAATACTTATTCTAAATAAAGCAAGCTAATGACATTGATTTAATGCAATTTCAGACCTTTTGCAATTTTTCCAGTTGTTCTTTTCATCTGTCATTTTATCAGTTTGTTCTGAATATGTGGAAACTTGCTTGAATACTTTTTAATATCTAATGGTATAAAACATGTACTATTTAAATGCTCACATCTAATTTCGAATATATATTTAGTTGTCTTCAAGACTGACAGAAAAAATTCATTCCAGATGTTTTTCCATTAGGAAAATATGTTTTCTCTATCCAGAAGTGTCTTCCTTTAGGGTGTCTTTTAGGATCTTTCTGCCTCTCTGCAGCTTTTTTCTTTAGTTAGGTCTATTTGATCACTTCTGCCATGGGTTGATAATTAATGTATCTTCCTGGTGAGGTGAGGCAACTGCTCTGTCTGCTGACCTGATGTGGGTATGAAAGGCAGGAAGAACGATCTGGGACACTGACACATATAAAGTTCTAAGGTCTGAACTATTTTTCTATTAAATTGATGGTTTCCTCTAGCATTTTTGTTTGTGTAGGTACAACTATAAATTTTAAAAAAAAATAATTAAAAGGAAAAAAATAAAACAACTCAATGGGTTATTTATGCAAATTAAATCTTCAAAAGAAAACAATACTAGGTGTCACACAGAAGTTGCAATTATAAAAATTATAACTTTTACAGGTTATTAAATTCTGCCATCCAACATAAATAGGTTTGTATCTTACTTAGATGATTATTGATGGTTTATGTTATTGTTGGGTCACTTCCAACTAAACTGTTCTATTCTAAACCCCACTGAGGCTTTACCTATGTATGGGATTTGTCTTACCTCAAAGTTAGACATCTTGCCCAAGTTTGTTATCTAGACTTTTTCAGGATATGGTGGAAAAAGCTAACTCTAAAGAGCATTTATCTGTAGGTTTTAAGTAATTCTCTCAAAAGAGATCTTTCTCCCTCCCAGTCTCTCTCCCACCTCTCTTCCCTTCCTCCCTCTTCTTCTCCTCTCTTCTTTCCTCTCCCATCTTCCCCTCATTTCTTCCTCCTCTTTCCCTCTGTTTTCCCTCTCCTAGTTCCCTTTCCCTCTTCCATTCACTCTCTCCAACCTGCTTGCTCTCTCCCACCTCCGTCCCCACTTTCTTTCCCCTCCTCTCTCCATCCATACCCTCCCTGTGGCAGGAGGGGAGGTTTGCTCTGGGTGCTGAGGTGACAGGGTCCAACTTCAGGACTGAGGCTTGTGTGAGAGATGGTAGAACAGACAGTGACAAAAAACAGGCAAAAAAGTGAGGGCATTTGGAAGTCAGACCCAAAAAGCAGGGAAAGCTGGGACCGTTTAGTTCTGTTGCCTCAAAGAAATGTAGACAAATATCTTACAAGCGCACAAGTTTAAAACATCCAAACTCGAATGAGATGCAGCTGAAATTATCTACTGATTAGAACAATCAAGGTAATGTTTTTATTAACAAATACTAAGGGAAAAGAGGAGAAGATCTGTAGTGTGAAACAGTTGGTGGTGCGGGTCAAGTATGGATTGTTTATGCAAGTGTTGAGAATCTTGACTAGCTTCAGACCAGCTCTAGTCTGGTCCCAAGGACTGAACTTCCCTTAGTAGCTGGAGCACGTGCTTGGGCTTTTGGACTATTCCTACTGGTTTAGTTTCATCCAAAGGAATTCAGATTGCATGCTGTGAGACTGCTCCATGGTGGAAACAAAGTGCAGTAAGAGATGACTGATCAGGAGATGAGCTTCAGAAAAGCAGTCCTGATCCAAACTAAAACTTTACTGTG
This sequence comes from Arenaria interpres, assembly GCA_013399435.1. Classification (NCBI taxonomy): domain Eukaryota; kingdom Metazoa; phylum Chordata; class Aves; order Charadriiformes; family Scolopacidae; genus Arenaria; species Arenaria interpres. Next base: position 25,111 of record VXAK01020543.1, read on the forward strand.
GGCACATGTTTGCAAGTGTGACAAAATAAATTCAGTGAATCAGAATTCAATAACTTTTAAATTAGGTTAGTGGAGCTGTATATGCTGATTATAGAATGTACTACTTATCAATTGAATGCCTTTGCCTAAGACATGAAACTATATGAAGAAGTTAGGTGTTTGCCAGGATTTTGGTTGTAGCAAAGAAGTTCTGCTCCATTTGAAGTTAACAGGAACCTGTCAAGGTCTGACAGATTGTTGCTCCGGTTCTGTAACAGGACTCAGCATGCTTATGTCTGTGAAGCCTCTGGGCAGTGCCCTTTGCAAGACCGGGGCATATGGGGAGACATTAAATGATATTTCTTATCAGTTAGACATTTTCCTCTTTTCCAGTAAGAACACCAGTACAGGTATGACTCATATTTTGACTGAAGTAGCAACTTGAGCATAAATATTACTTACTGTAAGAATAGAAATTGAAAAATTATCAAGAAAAATGATTCATCTAGTAATGATTCATAAGACTGCCTTCTTCTACAGATTTATGCATGCATATATGTTGAAATAAGTTTTAAAAATAAGAAAAAGGTTGCTTAGCCCTGCAAGTCACAACATGAGACATCAAAAGTATTAAGGTTAAAGCAGTTCACGATCTGATCCTTCTTCTGTTTGAAGCATAAGCTTACTTCTTCAATATTAAATGCATCCTAAAATGGGGAAGGCAAAATTGATGACAATTTAGCAGCCAGTAAATTAGTCATAAGGGCTCTGACCCAGATGAAATATGGCTGACTGCATGTTGAGACTTATCAAGCTCTTCATATTTTGCTTTTCCTAATGAAGGTCAGAAGGGATTTGATAATTTTCTTTATATGGGGATAACTTAGGTTGGAAGAGACTGCTGGACATCATCTAGTCCAACCTCCTGCTCAAAGAAAGGCCCATGTAATGCTTTTTCAGCTTGCTCAATGTCTTGTCTGGTTTAGTTTTGAAAATATGTGAGGATGAAAGTTCCACAACATCTCTGAGCTTAATCACTGTCACAGTGAAAATATTTTTCTTCATACCAGGTCAAAATTTCTTGCTGCAACAACAACATCTGTTACATCTTACTTTTTCTGAGCACTTCTGAGTACAGTCTATGTACAGACTGAGTACAGTCACCTCCATGTTAAGTTACCAAAACCAGCAATTAGACACCTCTTTTGCCCAAAGTTGTAAGAGAGAGGCAAGAGAAAATCCAATTCTTCCAGACTCTCCTCCTATGTCATGTACTACAGGTCCTGAGCATCTCATTGAACTTTCTCCAGTTTTTCAGGGAGCTTCTTGTTCTTGAGGGCCCCAAACCAGACACTGCATTCAGATGAGACTTGGTGGTGAATAAAGGGTATTAATCAGTTCTGTTCATCTGATGGTTACACTCCTGTTCATGTGCATAGCCTTCATTGCAGAAATGGCGCACTGCTTATTTATGTCCACAGAAGTGTCCATCAGGACAATGAGGTCCTTTTCTGCAAAGATACTTTCTAGCTTTCTCTGCTGATTACTGTTACATGGGGTGTTGCTGTTGTAGGTTCAAGTCATTGCATACATCTTTGTTGAACTTCGTTAATTTCCTTTTGCCTCAGTACCAAAAGCCTCTCCCCTGGATAGCAGCCTTGCACTCCAGGATATGAAACGCTTCTTCAAATTTGGTATCATCTACAAACTTTCTGAGGAAGTATTCTGTCTCTTTTTCTAGGTTATTGCTGAAGACATTAAATATCAGCCCAAACAGCAGGCCCTGAGGAACACCACTTGTGATGGCTGCCAGTTCCACTTTGAACATTAACTACTAGCTTTTCAGATGAACAATCTAGTCTGTTTTTCACCTCCCTTACAGTCCCCCAGCTTAGTTTGTGTCTCAGTTTGGGCAGAAGGATACTTGTAGGACGATTGTTTTAAAATCCAGGTTTTCTACAGAAAGTATTTATGCTTTAAGCTAAATATTTTGGCTAAACCCAAAATATTTTATTTTAAAATCATTATATAGTGCCTCATGTTTTATTGTAAGGCTTAGTTCTTTGGTCACAGTGCCATGCAGTGAGAGATTCTGACGATGTGTTCCTCCCACACAAGAAACCAGAAAATCCTGTCTCTATATCATCTTAGACATGTTAGTAAGAAAACAGTAAGTAGAACTTTAATGTTAAAAAAAAAATCATCCTTGCAACAATTCATGACAGGTGATGTGTTAAACAGCTCAAAGTATTAGTTAAACCTGTAAGACATTTAAGCTGCCTCTGGGCAAAGATAAAGATGTGATAAAGTAGTTACTGCATCAGGGATGTAATTAAAATAAAAAGGAAACATGCCAAGAATCTTTGGGTAGGAAAATACTCACTCTTCCTCCAATTTGTAAGTTCCTTCATGGAATAATATTGAATATGTAAAGTTTACCATTTTTTCATTTACACCTTTTTATTTCTTTAATAATTGGTCAAACACTTGGTCTTATGTATTTGATTTTTTAAAAATTATTATTTATTGGTGTTAGAAATTTTGCTACAGACTACTCAGAGTCCACAAAACAGGCTAATCTGTTGTTGTGAAACTCAAAAGCTGAATGATATGCACATACCCTTGGGAGACAAAAACATGAGTTGAACAAACAAGTTTATATATTTACTTCTTAAAAGTGTAAATGTATGTTAGCCATTAGAAATATTTTCCAAAGTATGAGTTGAAGTCTCATTTTCAGAACTGACCACAATATTTTAAATCTCTCTGAATTATAAGATTTGGATTCCTACAGGTGAAAACTTTGAACACACTTTACACTTGCAATGCGTAAATTTATGGTGAGAGCTCTCTGAAACACAAGACTAGTTTCTCTGGAAAGCAAGAGTATCCTTTCATTGTTTTCTCACTCCAGAATGCAAAGGAGTATTTTTCAAATCTCAAAACTTTGTGTGTAAGAAAAGATGTTCCTAGATCTTCTAGTGACATCTATGAATTTGAACCCTTGTCAGAAGGGTCTGCTTGATAGGTCAAGTATGATAGATAAAGGATCTGTGAGTTGAAACTGGACTACAAACGTAATTTGAAATTCCTGATGTTAAACTTGGTTGATATGGAAAAAGATGGGTGGAAAGGATTAGAGAAATAATTCTTGGGTGTGCATTTTTCTAAAAAATACTAAATAATTGTTCTAGATCAAGTTTAGAAGAGAAAAATGGGACTATGGTCCCATTTTAAACACTTAAACAGTGTTTAAGAGGGAAACCCAAAACAAGTCCAGCTGGGATAAATGTGAATTTTACTCCAAGATTAAGTACATTTTGGCCAATTAGGGAAAGTTGTAATCTATAATAATGGTGCGTCTTCCATTTTTCCTAGCCTTAAAACCAGATATTCCTGAATATGTTTCTAGTTTTCATGTTTGCCTTTCCCTCCTTATATTTGACTTCCCAGAATGATCTCACCATGGGTGGTCTCACCAACTCAAAGAGACTATTAATGGGGAAAGGAAAACATCCTATAGCCATAGCAAGTATCCTGGATTGTGGATATCTATTTTAGCTTTTATGTTAAGTTATTAGCTGTTCTGAGCAGTTCCTGGGAAATCCCACAAAAATGTGTTTGCTAACCATTT
>VXAK01020546.1:0-27922 GCA_013399435.1 Arenaria interpres
GCTTCAAAAAGCCCTCAAAAAGATCTCTTAACCCATCCTTTCTGCCGCGATTCCTTCCCCCAGTGCGGACTTAACCACACCGGAGGCTGCTCTCCTCAGCCAGTGACCGTTAGGGCGGTTACGCCTCGTTTAAACCTGCCGCCGGGGGGCGGGGGGGCTGGCCCCGCCCAGGCCGCCTCAGCAGCCCGCCCGCCAGCTACCGGCCCCCGGCACAGACCAGCCGCCCTGCCCGGCTTCAAAAAAAGCCCTCAAAAAGAGCTCCTCGTCGACCCTTTTTGCCACGATTCCTTCCCCCCAGTGCGGGCTTACCTGCTCTGGAGGGCCGGTCTCCTCGGCAAAATAATAAAAGCTCACAGATGAAGGGTTGTGTCAGAGGACACGTTTTCAAGGAATCCATCTCCCCTCAGCGTTTTGGATTCGTTTACTCGCATACCCTGAAGAAATAACGTTTACCCCTAAGCTTCTCCAAAAAGGACCTCTCAACCATGAGAACTCTGTACAGACAGTCAGTCTTCAAACAAGTACAGGGTAACAAATACCATACTGACTGTAGCTGCTGCGACACAGATGTCATTTTAAAGCAACATTTTTAAAGCAGCATATACATTTGCATTTCCAGCTTCTTCATAAATCAACACTGAGCTCATCTCCTCAAAGATGCTGGCCCGTAATTATTACTCTAAATTGTTAACTCACAGATTTACAAAAGGCCTTTGGCTTGTATTTGTGACAGACCTGAAAGTGGGAGACCTTAATGATTTCCACAGAGCAGTAGAGCCCAGCACACTGCATGCTAAACCGCAAAGTTGGATCCTCATACTATAAACAGACTGTCATTTCCAGAAGGAGTTTCTTCAAAGGTGATAAAGTGCTGTTTACGCCTTACAATACTACGTTTGAAACTGCCTTGGTTTTGATGAGTTGACCTATGTGAAGACATAGAACCATTGGTTGAAAGAGACCTTTAAGATCATCGAGTCCAACCACTAACCTAACACTCCCAAAAAACCCCAATAAACCATGTCCTCTCAGCACCTCATCTACCCGTCTTTTAAATACCTCCAGGGATGGCAATTCCACCACTTCCCTGGGTAGCCTGTTCCAATGCTTGATAAACCCCTTCTGTGAAGAAATTTTTCCTAATAGCTGACTTCTTCCCAGAGAAATAATTTTACATTATTTCAACTCCTTTGTACAAAGAGATACTAGTTGAGGATTAAAAGGAAAAATCAATTCCCTCATTTGTCTTTGTAGAGAGATTCCCTGGGAAGATACAAGATTTAAATCCAGAATGACCTAGGTACTGCTGCTCTTCATCTCGATGGAAGCACATTCAGATCTCAACGTTGAAAACAGTGCTAATCCATTCTAGTTTTTAAGGTAGTTCATTTACCATCCTACAGCCAACAATCCTCAGCTGCTAAGGAGTGAAGAATTCCAGTCTTCAAAGAAAGCTAAGACCAAATTCTTCTTAACTCACGATAATGAAATTCTGTGCTCATTCAATCCCTCAGAAATCCATCTTAACTGCAACAGAATTTCAGATTAAAATGTCCGCTTTAAGTTGTTTTGAACATTTGAGCTATATTTCACAAGATAGGCACTTTTTAAATTTAGTTCAATTTATTTCATTTCAGTTTAATATTCCACATAATAGGAAAAAAATCCACTAAAAATATGATTGATCACAATAATTAAAGTACCCATAACTGTACTAGAAACTTTATTACCCACAGGAGGTGAGAATAAAACAATGAAAAAAAGCATTCTTAGCCATATTGTTTGTTTACATCAAAGCCCTTCCAAGTACCTCAAGTCAGTCTGCTTGTCACACTGCATTAAGTGTCATGTGGGATTTTGTGGTGCTGCATTTCGGATAATTCTGGTTTTTTCAGAACCTCATTTTCAAGTCAAACCTCATCACAGGACACGCATTTCAAAACTTCCAAAAATAAGTACATCTATAACTAATGTGTTCAAAAAGGGGACGAGGACTCCAGTCTTCTATTAATTAGATGTTCTGCTTTTTATAGAACTTCTGTTTCCACACATGAAAATTAAAAAAAAATCCATTGGGAAATGTTTTATAACTTGAAAGTATTACTGCAATTATTTCTATAGGCATGTTCAGAGATGTATGTAACAACTGCCATTTGAAAGACAAATGTTCAGTTAATGCAGTGCAGTACCATTAGAGTCAAAAAAGTCAAGAGCTATCATGCTTTGAATTTCTTAAAAACGTTTCAGTTAATAGATTATTGGCCTAAGAAAACAGAATTGTTTCATGTCTGTTTAGTTATGACCATTCTGCACAACAAGCACGAACTACGTGACTACTGCAATCTGTAAAAAATTGGCTTGCTTTTTGTCTCCCAAATGATCTATACGCTTTTGGAATTATAAGGTGACTTTATCTTCAAGGAGAAAGACATACAAGGAAAGAGATGCGAGGAATTCTCCAGAGAATTCCTCCTGGAGTGTTTCAGAGACGGGCTAAAGGTTAGAAAAGACCAACTGCAAAAAGTGACAGTAAAAAGTCGAGCATAAACTCACAAAAAGACAGAGACGTCCACGAGTGGGTTTTAAACAGAATACTCTAAGCCTCCACACATCTGCTTACCCAGCTTTGGAGGTATTTAGAGTCTCCAGGTATTTAAGCTTCCAACTGTAAGAGGTTCCTACACGCCTGCAGGTTGGCTTTTGGGCATGTCCCAATTGCCGCAGCCCTTGACAACGCCGAGCAGCTCCCAGCCTACCTCCGGCCCTGTCAGGATGTGCAAACCACACACCTATCTTGACGGTCTCGGGCTGGCAGGGCACAGCTGCTAGTCCACGCTCTGCAAAACCATCACTGCTGATTTCCTTCAAAATAGACCCGGTGGGAAGGCTGAAGGAGAAAAGGTGCCAGCACCCCTTTTAATTCAGTAGAGCACTGGACCAGAAAGAGGTCAGCCACGGGGCAGATCCACAGGTTCATCCTTCTGCTCACCTCTAACATCACAGCTACAAACCACAAAAAGTTGCCTATCGTCACAGAAGAGAGCACATACACTCAAAGTCTTCCTCTTGAAGCTGTCCCACCTCGATTTAAAACAAGAGGAAGGCTTACTGGCAGCAAGCGTAGAGGAGACAAAAAGGTAATTTGCAAGGTAATATCTATATTTTGCATATGTTATTTTACATTCAATTGTCACTGAATTCAGGTCACTGCCCACACTCACTCCAGAACTCAGGTCCACCCCACTGGAACAAGGGCACTAATCACTAAACAGTCATCCTCAGCTTATTTTGTCTTTGACCCTAATTCCTTCATTTGTGGAGAAACAGGGAAAAGTTTCAACTGAGGGTAAAAGTGTCCTTTTCAATTTTATTCCTGGCCAACACCACCGATGCAAATACATATTCAGTAAACATTCTACTTGAAGCTTGCATTTTCCAAGCCTTCCCACTAGTAAGTCTTCCCTGTGAGAATATACAGAAAAAAATAAACAAAACTTTTCATGCAAATGTACACAAAAAAGCCCATGAAAATAAGCACTAACAAGATACTATTCCAGGCCAAGAGCATTCACAAAACTTTAATTCCACATTTGCTCAACCCTTTCCAGCCCTAACTTGTTCTTTGCCCAACAAGCAAGGCATTTCAGGCTGCTGTTACATCCTTATGTGAGGCACACTAAACAGACCATAAAGGATTTAATAACAATCCCTAAAACTGCTCGAGTCCACATTGATAGCAGCAATTTTCAACAGTCTAATTTCAACATATTATGAGGGATTGTTCAGAGATCCTGAAGAATTTCTAGATTGAGGCAACAGATGCCACCAGCATACGCTACAGAACATGACAAAGAGTCCATTGTGAACCAATCACTAACAGCAAGCTCAAAGAAGCCTCAAAAATCCTCTTGGAAAGTTACATGACAAATCCCTGCCACACGGGCTGCAAAATCAGTCTTGAGCTTATTGAGTCTAACCCGCCTGCCCTATCAGGTTCAGCTACAGCAGGTCACCCAGGACTGCATCCAGTTGGGGCTTGACCATCTCCAAGGTTGAAGACTTCACAACTTCCCTGTATCATCTGTGCCGGTGTTTGATCACTGTCTCAGTAAAAAAATTTGGGGTGGGGGGCTGGAGGCTGTTCTGATTTAATTTGATGTGTGTTTAACTTCAGAAGAGTCTGGCTCCCTCACCTTTAATCTCTCCCACCAGGTATTTAGGCACGTGGAGAAGATCACCCATGAGATTTCTTGTCTCCAGGCTGAGCAGTCCAAGCTCTCCCAGCCTCTCCTCATATGAAGGATGCTCCGGCTCCTTAATAATCTCCAGTCCCTTAATCATAAATGTTACTTTTGGTGTCCCAACTGACTCTATCCAACAATTCCAAAACACAAGCTATTTCGTGTACCTGCCTTGAAGAGATTCCAGGACCGTAAAGGGCACTGGACAGCACAAGAGAAAAACAAAATTTCAGCCACTGAGGCACAAACCCAGGAATACTAAAACTGGCTCTTAAGCAAACTTAGTAATACACACAATTTATTTTTTAACTAGAAATAAAGTTTCATTGTAGTTTGATTAAAAAAAATAAAAGACCAAAAAAGCCCTGAAAAAATTCTACCAGGAGAAGCAATGTAGTTTTAAAGGATATATGAAAACGTAGTTTACTCTTAGTAACAAAGCTGTGGAGTAGACAAACACCTATTGCTGAAAACATTGTGCAGACACTGTATGCCTTCTAAAGCCTCCCTGAAAACAGCATGGGTAAGGAACTAAAAGAAAAAAAAAAATTCACAAAATCAATTATATCCTGAATAGTTAAAATGTCAGCTTCCTGGGAGGCAGGGAAAGGTTGGAAGAAGGCAGCAGTGCCAGGACTGCAATCCAAAGCTCTGTTGTAGGTAAGGAAGTCTTACAGAGCTTTCTATAAGAACAAAGGAATAACTCATCCTTATTTGGCTTGTTGCTCTCTGTGTGTAAATGTCTGCAGTAGAAATGACTCTCAATACTCAGTAAGGACCTAACAGCCTGCTTCATTCACACCAGTTTCCTGGATCCACAGAGGAATCGGTCACGGACTCATTATCTATCAGGTAAGCACAAAGCCATCAGGACATAAAAGAGCGGTACCTTGGACATGCTGGTCACGCAAGCGGAGAGTAGGCGCAGTGCCAGTCGCATCTAGGAAGATGCTGCCCATAAAAACTCCTTCCATAGCAGAGAACTCCTGGATGAGCCATTTTCCTCCCCTTCCCAGCTCAGCCACTGAACTCTCACAAACCTCCCCCACTCGCTCTATTCCACCACTCGGGCACCCTAAAGGTGTAACAGGCTACACACGCGTGCGTACACGCAAACACACGCAGCCCTCAAACCAAGTTCTCATAGTGGGAGATTTGAGAGACCTACATGGGAGGCATGCACGCTCGGGAATCTGAGGAGACTCATTGGAGAGAATGAGGTTCAAAAATTGAACTGGAAAGAGGTACATAGGCTGTCAAGAAAAAGAGGAGAAAGTATGCGCAGCAGGAGGTGTATTTTTGGGGAAAAGCAGGAAGAGAAAAATAACGAGGAAAAAAGAGCAGCAGTGTGTGCCAAAAATAACTTGTCTCTTACTTAATGATCATTAATCCTACATTCCTATGAACTAGCTTAAAAATACCCTGGAAACACAAGTTTTCAGTTTCATCAGAATAATTTAAAAGTTTATGTTACATTCACCAGAACACCCAATACTTCAAAAGCTTGTAAAAACACCGAAGGACAAATTAAGGTATCTACTCAGTTGTTTGTTTGTTTGGGGTTTTTTGGGGTTTACTTTTATTTTTGTTTTGGTTTGGTGTTATTAGTTTGGTTTTTTTTAAATATCTATGTGTGAAAAATTAATAAGGTAGCCCAATTTTGACAGCATTGCATTAAATCTCCACCTATATCTATCAATTCCTCAATAACTCTGGAACCCATTTCCCAAGTAAATTCCAATAAGCCTTACAAGTTACCATAAAATTTTCTGACTGCTTTGATTATTTTACCTCAGAAACAAGAATTAGTTCAGGCAAAGCAGCTTACATACCCTTATTGGTAAGGAATGAGGTAGATGAACCCATGCTAAAAACTGAGGTGTTGTAATTAATCTGTAATTAACCTCACTGGGGCACTGAACTAGCACCCAAACTCACAGAGAATATTACAGTTTTCAGCATAGACACAACCTTACCCCTTTGAAGTTTTGGATAGGAGGAATTTCGCAAACACGAGACGTTTTCAAAGTCTATGACAAAAATGCAAACATAAAAATATCATTTTCAATATCAAGAAGAAACTGATTTTACTAAGAAACCTATCAAATTTCTTTATTTAAGATTTGAAAAACAAAGGTCCTTCCTAGTCTTATCCTCCTTTTTCCCTGGCCTTGTAAATGCAGCAGTTTGCTAACTCCGACAAGACTTCAGGATTTGTACATTTCTGACAGAATTTAATCCTATTATCTGCTGCATCACTGCAGCACTAAGATGATAAACCCCTGTCTCTCAGAATGGTTAAATTCCAAAATACCCTTTTCAACTATTAAATAGCTTTTCAAATTCAGGTATCTACAAACTCCTGTCTAAACAGATTAGCCATAGCTATTCACAATTTATCTCTAGATAAGCGTTTCTATCAAAACATGTGAGAGTCACTGCAAGAATCTTTATTCTATTAGATTTAAAAGTTTCCCTTAGTCACAGCCCTGATTTATACACATTTGTATTTTAAAAGGCTGTCATCCACTGTCTCCTGGTAGTTCAAATACAATTTTTTTCTTAAAAGCAAAAGCTTCCAGCAACAGAAGGCACATTTCATAAAAGAGAATGAAAGAAAATGGCCTGAAAAACAGTTTGCAGCTGGGTTATATATTGATATTTTATACAGTATCATATATTTGTATAAGGTATTATATATATTATATATAACATACATATTGATACCCCAAAACATCCTCACGTTACTTACTAATCACATCAGTGGGTTTCTCTACTCCATCATACTGGAATATGCTCAATCAATAATGATTTACTCCCTTCGTGCTGGTTCATCGTGTGCTGTGACCCACTTCAGACAAATAAACATCCCTGCCTTTAATGAGCCCACTGTGGTGACTAACTGCTACATATCACGGTGTAATGGAGAATTTTAATCTCTATAACCTACCCAGAAATTGAATTTATGCAAGTCATAGCTGTTTAATGAATATCATTAAGTAGTAATGGATGCCGACAAGTTGAAAATATTTCTGTAGCTACTTCTATCAAGAATTCTTACTGACACAGAAACTAAGTAGATAACTCCCACAGTTAACAAAAATGAGTAATGCTATACCAAATATAATAGATTTTCAGCAATGAAACAGATTTTCATCGATATTAACTACATACATAAAATAGATATTTATATAACTCCATATATGAATATATATAGATATTCTTCAAAGAAATATATTTTATCTGTCAAGTATATTATGTTATATTATAGAGAGAATTTTTCAGATTCTCTCAGCATGTGAGAGGCAGGCAGAACACTAACTGAACATCTTCCGAACTTTCATTCCTGGGGATTTTTGAGTCCTTACATATTCAGCGATACAATTAGTACAGATTAATATTTAAGGTTTGTGACAGCATGCTTGCTGCTTCTCTAGCTGCAATGCAAATGAAGACAACCCCTGCCCTAAAGGGATTGAAGGATAGATTTCTAAAATTACAGTAATGCCTACAGATACAGATTTCAAAATCTGGCCTAATTCTCTAGGACTCAAACCCAGCATATCTGGAAAAAACTGAACGAGGATATGAGTTTTTAAAAGGACTCTGGTTTTAAGCTGTCTGGTGTTTTCCCCTACATTTTCTGGATTTGTTTTTTCAAAGTTTTTCCCCTGCATACATAACACCTTCTTAAAAAAGGGTTTAATGTAGTGAACATTGTAGGTTAGCAAAACATGATGGTATAATGAATTATGCATAAAGTGAGGTGGAATATAATGAATGAAAGTGGAAAGACAAATAGAGAATGAAGGCTGACACAGTCACATGGAACGGGACAACCTTCTGCAAGAAGGAGGCTGAATATGCTCATAAACAGAGGAGTCATGAAAGACTAAAAGGCGGCAAGATTTTAAAGGGAAAACATAACTAAATATACAAAGGGAAAATATTGGTATTTCAGTAGTGGCATTATGACTACTTTATTACAACAAAACGGCCTAGAATTAGCAAGTCATAATGTCAATGTCCAGACAGTTTTGGCAATACCACTGAAAACAACAACAGTCCTTTTCTCTGCCAGGGTAAGCAGCATGCAAAATTCAAGAGCGATGCTTTACTTTATAGACGTGCACAGTGAGGAAGCAGCAGAGCTTCAGAAAGCTGTCTATAAAAAAAACCAAGTTACTTTCAGCTATGATGGAATCCCAAAAGCCGACTCAAAAGCTAACAAAGAGCTGTGGGAGAAAGGGTGGATAGAGAACGATGTGGAGTTCTGGCAAATCCATCCTCAAATCACTTTTCAGCAGTGTTCATATAATGTCTGCTTACAATTCAGAAGGCTTACTGTGAGCACCACAGAATGCAGAAGCACAGTAAGGAGAGCTCACTCAGGGCTCGCTCATTCAGCATCACCTTCCTCTAGGTGATCCCACTTTTCAATTTGCTCAGTATGCGCTAACCTGTTCCATCATCAAATGCTGCCAAAAGAGAGATGACAGTATGACACGAACGATGATGGGCATTCGCTACCTTTGAACATTTTTGGAAGACAGTTTCACTTGTCGCTTTACAGAATCACAGAATCTTCATGGTTGGAAGGGACCTTTGAGATCATCGAATCCAACCATACACACACAAAAAAGAACCCAACAATCTCGGGCACTAGAGCATGCCCTGAAGCGCCACGTCTACACGTTTCTTAAATACCTGCAGGGATGGTGACTCCACCACCTCCCTGGGCAGGTGGTGGAGGGAAAGAGGAAAGGTGAGGGGAAAAAGGAAACTCCTCTCTGGCGTTAGTTCAAAAACACGTTAAGTTCTAAGCCAAAACCATTCAAACCAACACAGACTGGGCTGGAAATTCCTACCCCATTGGGAAGATTGCTTCTGTAAAAAAAAAAAAAAAAGTTCATCCTGGCAACACTAAGCTGCTAAGAATAAAATGCATTTCAGGATGTTATGTTGTAGTGCAAAAGTCTCAAAACAGACAGAAGCTCAATAAGTAGTTCCCAGAGGAAAAAAGAGCATTCTTTCCCATCACATGATGCCTCTTCTACTTCCTTAATTTCTTCTATGCTATTTAATGTGCCTTTTATCTATCTTTTTTTGTTGTTGTTGGGAAGAAACAGCAATTAATATACATCAGTAAAACTAGGAAAAACCTCTGACTAGCTCATTTGGTGGAAGATGAAATTTGTGTGGGACCAGGATAAAAAAGAACAACCACCAAAACCCAAAACCAACAGTTGCAGTTTGATTCACGGAGAAATGTTCACTTTTCTTTTTAAATTTACTCAAAAGAGTGACGATGACTTTTATTTTTTTAATTTGGCTAAGACAACAAAGTATTAGTTATTCACCAACTTGTGATGAAGCAGAAGGATAACTGAGTTAGATAGAGAATTTTTCTAGGATCAGGACTCTAACTCCAGGTTTGTGGTATGAATAAATCCCGTATTTCTGCTTATCATTTTTCTAGGACCAGCTACTGCTGAAAAAGCTCCAGATTATATTTCAGAATTGGAAAAATCATTTAGTCATGGTCTTTGAGCAGCATCGATGTACCATTTAGGTTCAGTATGCAGAGTTAACCTTGCTTCAAGACCTTTTCCGAGGAATGTCATCCTAATATTACTCAGGGAAAAATAAGACAGTGAAGAATAAAAACTTTTGCATTTACAAGTAGACAGCTCTTATATCAACCCGCTATTTTGTAAACTGAGAAGATAAATATCCTGAAAATTTTAATATTTAATTCTTCAACTACTTGCTGACGTTTCCTATGAAATGTGCACTATTTAAATGAGATTTTGTAAAAGGACATAACTGTGAGATTTACAGAATTCTATACCTTGAAAAGTATAGAAGGCTATGCCACAATGGGACAATCCATCAAGCTTTACTTTCCTAACATACTTCCCAAGAAACTGAAAGGCAGTGGAGATGCTAGACAGGTACTCTCATTAAAATTAGTACCTGAATATGCCTACAACATGTGCAGAGCCACTCTGTTCTATACAATTATCTAGATTATTACACTACTCCCACAACTGCAATATCCTTTGCTCTCTCTTCACAACTCTAACCAATTACACCAATTCAAAAACACTGAAATGTGCCAAAATGAGTTCTACTGGTCATTGAGGGAGTAACGAGCTTTCATTTTAGACTATTTTTTCAAATATATGTCTCCGTATTAACATCGTGTTCATTACTGAGTTCATGTTTGAGCACTTTGACTACCAACTGTGCCTTCTGCCCTGCTTCCTCATTTTTCTGATTGAGTTTTCTTGTGCTGCTTTGTCAGTTCACCACCAAATAAATACAAATAAGTTGAGAGGTGCAAGCTCTTAAAAACTTCACAACAATGTTCACCAATATGCATAATATGATTTACTTACCATAACTATTAGATAATACTTCAGCTAAGTTCACATATCACAAAGTAGCTATGCTGAAATGAATGTGAAGTCAGGAACCTATGCTATATTTAGTTAGATCTGGGATTCAAGGGCTGGGATATTTTAAAAACACAACCAAGAACAGTAACTCCAAAATAAACATCTATTACATGAACTAACCTTGGGCCCTTTGAAGTCATGGGAAAGACTCTTACCAGCTTCACTATTTGTTAGACTGATTTGCTCTTTAGGCCCAGAATCTGTTTTTATTCCTTTAACTCTGTTCCTCCCCTCTACCCAGAACTCTGCACTGAGTGACACGTGCTACCTCCCAGTGCTTGATAAAACAGCATGCAGAACAGAATGACTTGAAAAGCTAAATAACAAGATCAAGTTTAAGAGTAAAAATTCCTAACAGTCACAAGGTTCAAAACCCAGCCATATTTCCAAAGAGTCCCCAGGAATATAAAAATCAAAAAACTCTGTTTAAATAACTCCACATTGACCCCAAGATAAGGAATATTACAAGATCAGGTACACTCCCAAAAATGCTGAGTGCATTGCAGTGGAAAGCTGTAATTCAGAGAAGTTATATCATTTGCTTTCACCTCAGCTTTACTGAACTTTAAAATGAAATAAAAATAAGGCAATATTTTGGACATTTTATAATGAGAACACTTTCCAGAGTCTTATGGATATAGTATGTACCGAGTTACCTACCACAACAGAGAACAAGCCCCAGCAAGACTTTTTAATAACATTATTTCAAAATCAACTTCAAAAGTTGAAGAGCAGTGTCCCTAAATAAAACTCATCTATTAGGCAGCACCCAAGTATTATTAAAAAGCTATCTTCTGTTTAAGTTACTGCAGAGTTCCATTTCTGAATGTTATTTATTGACCAACTAGTGACAGAAGAGTTACAAAGTACAATTATGTGATAACTGACGATTTCTTTTTAATATAGTTAAAAATGTTTATATTAACTGATATAAGTGTCTATTACCATGTGTAAATACAGTATACTAATATAATATTGGCTTTAGAATGCATATGAACAGAATTATAGATATAAGCCATTCTTTCCGGTCTAGAGACCAGTTTTATAGGTTATTAACTGCTAGATTTGCCTTTCAAATTGTAAACGCCAAAGACCAGTCTAATCAAGTTGAATTGTCTCTACAGAGCCCTAAGATTTGGTTACCCATTGCAGCAGCGTGCTTGCTTGCAGCTAATCTCTCTCTCATCCCTGCTTGCCATGCTTTGGTTCACCTCACAGAAAGGTCTGGGAAAGTCCTTGGTCAGCTAAAGCTAATGCCAAGCCTTTAATTGGAGATAAACCAAAGCTTCAGACGGTGAGATCAGCCAAGCAGTGCCCTTGGCCTGCCAGCAGCCAAGGGGCAGCTCTCTGGCTCAGCTGGCGTGACAAGGCAGTGCATGTTTCCCAGATGCATGGACCAGGCTTCCAGCCCTAGCAGTAACCAGGTGAACAGCAGAGAAGACATCTTGACTGGCAGCCCTTCCGAGAGGCATTTTAACTGGCTGGTTGGGCCAAACAGTACATGCATCCTTCCCAGATAAACTGTTTCTCTCATTGATCAGCAAGAGATGCCTGCCACGTGAACGTATGGTTGTACACATATGAGTAACACGGTGGTGGTGAGTAGGGTGGCTGGAGCTAGGAAGTGTTGGCATGGGTGCATTGATATTCCAGTAAGAAGGATAATTTATGATAAAATTGAAGCCTTCCATGGACCACTCAGTCACCGAAGGTGGATTCCCCTAATGCAAATGTGTTATGCTGAAATATTCAGCATTATTTTAGGATCAAGGCACTAAGAATCAACTTTACATAATTGCCTACACTGCCAAATGTCCCTGAAAGGAAAGACAAGGATCTGTTGGAGTGGCTTCAGAGAAAGGCCATAAAGATGATCAGAGGGCTAGAGCACCTCTCCTATGAGGACAGGCTGAGACAGTTGGGGTTGCTCAGCCTGAAGAGGAGAAAGCTCCTTTCAGTACTTAAAGGGGGCTTTTAAGAAAGATGGGGACAAACTTTTTAGCAGGGCCTGTTGCAATTGGACAAGGGGTAATGACTTCAAACTAAAAGAGGGAAGATTTAGACTAGACAGAAGGAAGAAATTTTTTACTGTGAGGGTGATGAAACACTGCAAGAGGTTGCCCAGGAAGGTGATAGATGCCCCATCCCTGGAAACATTCAAGGTCAGGTTGGACGGGGCTCTGAACAACCTGATCTAATTGAAGATGTCCCTCTTCATTGCAGGGAGGGGCTTGGACAAGATGACCTTTAAATCATTCTATGATTCGATGACGTTGGCCAGGAATATCAGTCAAAAAACAAGAGGTTTACACTGTTGCTCTTGCTACCTGAACAGCAGCAGAAGTCAATGTATAAGGTCACTCACAGAGCTACAATGACTCAATCAATAATGCTGCAGAACCGACCGTAGACCATAAATTCCTACTAGAAACCACCAAATGCAAAACACAAATACTGACACCATGAGTGAATAGCGCTCCGTCCAGCACGAGCCCAAACAAGTCTGAAAATGGCTTTACATCATTTTTACACTTCTGCCTGCTGAGGCACATTTATCACTGAAAGTAACTTCTCCTGAAGTACAGCTCATCTAATTTGCAGTCACCGCCTGCAGCACCTTCCTCCCTCTCCTACGCCACACCAGGGTCATTCTGGGAGTTTGTTCTCACTGGAGCATAGCAATTACTAGCCATGCTCAAATACTACAGTCACATCACCTATAAAAGGCTTATAGAAAGGCACAGAAAAATTAAAATCACTCTTAGGAATTATTATAGTATGTTAATTCCCCAACAGAGAACTAGGCCTTTCTTCCATGTCAACATTCAACAATTTCAGCAGAAATACCCCCTAGAGGGAAAAAAAACCCCAAACACACACAAAAAACCCCAACTACTCAAAGTTTTTGTAATGCTATAACTGTCTAGTTTTTAAAAGGCATACAGGTAAATAGTCCAGATATAGTTCAGGGAACCTATACATTATTGTATCAGACAGAACTTCATCAGCCCCAAAGGGCACTGCTTTTAGGGTATCAGCTTTTAAATCACCATAGTTACAGCAGCACACGTGCCAAGTGTAACCCAATTCAGAGGATAGGGCCAGGAAACAAGTTACCACAATGGGATGAGCAGGGCAAGAACCTGCAGGCGTGTCACTGATGCCATCTTTTTTGCTGAGTTGGGGGGTTTCTGAGGGAGATTTGTTGGTAGATCATTTAACTTCTACAAACAGTGGAGTTCGATTGATTTTATTTAATACCCTGCTGACAAATGTCTCTATTTCGCTCTCCCGTTCTCTCATACACACACTTTTTCCAATAGATGTTTTAAAGTGTTTCTATCAGAGTAAATATAATAGATATTGAATAGCACTGAGTAAAAGTTTCTCAGAGTACAGCTATACGTGAAATGCAGGTTATACGAATGCAAAAATCATAATGAATTGGACAAGTTCTAGTCATTTCAGAATCAATGCAGCCTATAGCACCAAATATTTCCAAAGATACATTATTTGCAACTGTGTTATTTTACCAGTTGCAGCAGCAGGGAATAATCACAGAATAATTTTGGCTGGAAAAGCCCCTTAAGATAATCGAGTCCAGCCATTAATCAACTAAACCTAGCTATTATTCTGATATATATATACATGCTGTATACCTCTGAATAGAGAGGGAGGCTTGAGCTGATAAAACACCTCCTGAAAAAAAGTTCTCTTTTATTATAAACTATACTAATATATAGTTTTCATATAATAATTACTTATACTAAACATAAAAAGAGAAAAACAGGTAAATATTTATATTGACTCTTCTCTACAAAATAATAATCAATGATTTTAAATAAAAGTTTGTTCTAAAGGAACAGTACTTCTGGCTGAAACTCCATCTTAGATGTCTGGTCCCAAAGAAGTAGTATTTCATAAACAACATTCACGAAGCTATTGGGCAGATTTTCAGCTTGGAAGAGCAGCATAGCATTAAAGAACTCAATACATCTTTAGCCATTTCCACCAATTAAGAATCTGAAGTCAGCATTTTGAAGACAAATGCGGACATGTCTCCTACTTAAAGGAATCAGGTAACATGATACATTGTATGACACTGTACATAAATATATATTTACACACATACACACACTCTTCATGCACACAGGTCATTGCAATTCCAAGAAGTGAAAATTGTATCTTACCAAGACTGAACTCCAGCTTTGGCTCATTTGGAATTCTCTGAATACCTTTGAAGGTTGAGGAAAAAAATACATTAGAAATAACGTGGTTTCAATGTCTAGCTTTTAAAATACATAGATAAAACCTTCAAATCCCTAATTCATACCTCTAACTACCTGCCATTGCCACCAGAGTAACATTTTACATTACAAACTTATAGTGAAAGACACCTTTGCATGAAATACTTGCCGGAAAAAAAAAGATTACTTTTGAAGAATACTTCTTTCTTTTTAATAGAAAATTTCTGCTGCTGGGAAAAGAAACTAAGAAAAAAACCAACAACAACCACCTTCGGTTGTACTTGTAAGATTTTTTGATCACAACAACTAACTATATATCTGTTGAAAAAATATTAAATCTAACAACTTAAAGCAGGTGTGTCATTGCATAAAAAATGGAAACAAAACGCATGTTCTATGAAAGTATGTAAATTAGGACAATATAGTAAAATATATCACCCTGTTATTGACCTACCTATACATTTTAAAGCAACAAAACCAATTTCTTTTTGTTGGAAAATAGCACATGAATTCATTTTCTCATATACCAAGGACAGTAAGAACATTTTAATTCCCTACATTCTCTATGTTCTATTATGTATTTTACTGCAAAGGACAATATTTTCTTATTGTGCTAGAACAAAGGAGCAAACTACAGAGCTGCAATAGAAATATAGGAAGGACAGTTAAATAACACTGAGTTGTTCACCCTCTGCAGGAAGTAGTTGGATCACAACTGCAGTATCAATGAACCTTGTAGAAATTAAGCTGATCCTTGTTGACATTTATGTATTGTCTCCAGTGAGCATTATTAAGTATTTTCCAGTATTGAAGAAATCGGTCAGATGGGAAGGACCAAGTTGGTATTTGAACTGGACCACAAGATGTTTGTTAAAAATTAAAAATAATTAAAAAGGGAAAAAAAAACTCCACCAAAACTAGCTGCCCTTGCTCCATGAAAACTTGGTGCTGCTGAATAGGTCTACTTTCATATTGCTCTCATTGCTACAGCCAATCATCCAAGTCTATGCAAGAGAAATTACAGCTCTGAAAGGCCTGATCAGTTAAAAAAATATTTATTTTTTTTTTTTAATGGAGTTATAACAAATTTCCGAGTTTAAATTCTGCCACTAGCAAAGTCAGCACACTGGTCTGGAACACCTTTATGAATATGCTGGATACAGACTTGATTAAGCAACTGGGCAACTGAAACACAGTCCACAGGCTCCAGTGCACCAAACATGACTCAACATAGGGCTACGTGCCTTCAAATCCCCAGAGTGCTTTTATATCACAAAGAACATATCTGTGATAATAATTTAAGTATCACTAGATCTTTATACATTTATCAAAGCTTTCAGACTATATTTTAAACAGTAGTCCATATAGGGCACAAAAGAGGAAAATAGTATTTCTAACTAAACAATTTCTAAGTCTTATGAAGAAAAAAAGATTACAGAGAAAGAGTCAGAAACACAGTAATCACATGTGTTCCCCTGAGGGTTATCTGTATAAATCAAAATATATCAGGTAATGATATTTAAAGGTAATCTTCATCAGTTTGCTTCCTCTACAACCGCACTTTGTCACGCAACAAGTTAAACAGTATTATGTACCTGGTTTGTGACATTATCTGTGTCCCAAAGAGTAGGCCATTTTTATTATACTGCTTAATAAAATGAATACACGCACTTACTCGTAAACTGTGGCTCTCCTAGACTGTCTACTTGGGACGAAGGGAGAAACTGCTGTGCTTCATCTGATGATCTCTCCTCTTTGATTTCCATGATCAACCTCCGGAGCTGCTGAATTTTATTCTGCAAACCTTCCGAGGTTGCCTCTCCCAGTGCCACAGCCCAAGATTCGCAATCTGGCTTTGATGCAGCTTCAATGTAAAGATCCGGTTCTCCACTCTGAAACTCTGCACTCAGAAAACATAAACATAGTTTTTAGGAACTCCGATTCAAAAGCGGGGATGATGAAAATATTCATGTCACATGCAATTAAAACCACCAGACACACACATTTCTTTTCATGGTCACAAAACCACGTGCTCCATCAGTCCCTTGAATCAAACCCCTGTTCTTTCATACTCAGGGCAGTACTAAGTCTATCGACAGAGTGGTTCCAAAAGCAATTAACACATTGCTAAACCAGGTGGCAGAATCAAACGGAAATGGGAAATACTTTTTCAGTACAGACTCTGCAGCCTAGCAGGTAGCTATCAGAGCTGCGCAAATGAACAAGAATTTGATTTAGCAGGGGCAGCAGACATGGTTCTGATAAACAGAGGGTTTCACCAGAATGAATGTGCCATCATATCTTCTATTAGAGTTCTCCTTTATGCTCAGCCTCTCATTCATCCTTGCCAGAATACTGCTCACCAACACATGCAGATAATTTAGCACGACACAGCTCCTCTGCGAAGACTCAACAGGTTGTACGTGGCAGCTTCTGACCTCGTATCTATCCACATGCTGTTTGCTGTTCTGCCTGTCTAATTGTTTAATGATCAATTTTTCTAAGAACAAAGGAAAAAAGGGGAGGAAAAAAAATCTGAAGCTTCCAAGGAATCCAGGTGAGTAGCAAGGGTCAGTTGTTTGATTAAAATTAGCACAGGAAGAAAAACCACCTCTTAGGCATTTAAAATTCTGCGATATAAATGGCTTCACAGTCACAAATTCAATGTGACATTTAGTGAGACACACACTGAGAAGAACAAACTGGGAAAGAAAGAAAAAATCAATGCTTCTTTAAAAGAAGTTACCAACTGATTTAGAAACATAAAACTCTATAAAACACCTGTGCTATTGTATTAATAAGGACTGAAGTATTTGGTTGGACAGCAAAATCATTTTGGCCTAAATAAGCCATAGAACGTATTACTGGATGAAACAGAACACTTAAATGTTTTCATACTTAGCTTAAAAAACCAAATAACATAGAGAAGTTTTCTTCAGTACAAAGTGAACTTAAATTGCCTTTAAGTAACTTGAGTATTTAACCTTGGGCACTTACCCACATATGTTATTCTACACCCGTTTTTACTTCATAAACCGAGCATCTGCCACTTACAATTAACTCTGTCTTTATTGTTATGGGGGGAACAAAAGATGCAAACCTCAAGTCTGAAAGCCTCTTAAAACTGTAGTGGCACAAATCCCTGTAGAGGTGGGACAGTTGTTCTGTCTGGGGGTGGATCTAAGTGCGTGGCTGCAGCTGCTGCTAAGAACGCTGGATAAGATTTCACGTACCAGTTGGAGTCAGAAAACAAGGTATTCAGTTCTTGAGACAACAATATTCAAAATGAGAGGGAGCTGCAGGTCTTCATCAGATCCTCATTTACACGACATACATCTTTGTCTTGAGTGACCAAATCTGAACAAGCTGAGCTTTACTGTTTGTCAAAGATGAACTCAGAGACATAGAAGTTTCAGCTCTAAGCTCTCCTGTGATCTGCTACTCCATCTGAGCCATGAGGGCAGTAACCTTCAAGAAGATTGGTCATTGGAAGAGCTAATAACTTGTCATCTCCTCCAGTAAGATCTGCAGCAGCACAGTTGTCTACTTTTTTCTGTCACTGACCCCCAACGACTCAGAAGTTTGTTTTTATTTCATAGTATTTTGGACTTACCAGTGGAAAAAGGAAAGGAAAAAAGAGGCATGTAGACAACCAGCATCAAGACCAAAATTGACCAGGAGTGATTCTAATAAAAAAATAATAATATTTACAGCCATGCAAAACACCTGCTTGTAGCATTCAGCCTTTAAAAGCACAGACAATTTTAAAAGAAGCAGTTTGGATATCCAAGATACCTCAGCTAAGGAAAAACTGTCAAACAAAGAAGCCTATACCCAACCACCAAAAGTAAAAATGTATCAAGGTGTTCCTTTCTTTTTGCTCTTTATTTTTAAATGTAAATAGGAGCAGCGATCTTGCCTTGAAATACCCTACCACTAGCTAGATAAAAAACATCTGCTTTGGGAGGAAATCAATGTTTTGCAATTGAAATCATGCTATTTATATTTACCTCTTAGCTGTGGAAATCAGGCTGCCAAGCACAAAAGGCATACTGAATCACCCTTAATATGCATGGAACCAGAAATGGATAGTGAAATGCAGTAGGAGTGGGCATAATTCACTGTATTCTGATCTAACAGGTGCCAGTTTTGAGATCTGGAAATTCATTCTAAACTATCACTTCAAAACACTACAGTCTGCTATATTTAGATCTTTGGAGTACTCTGATGGCTAAGTTAAATTCTGAAAAGCATATGAAAATATCTGAAAAATAGTCATCACTGCAAATGTAGAAAGTTTTATTCTGCAGATCCAGCAGTTGGTAAGTTATATATTTCCCATACTGTTTCAGTGCATGTAATGTTTATGTACTAGTTCACATACTAGAAGTAAGAAACATATAGAAATGTAACATACGTAGAAAAAATATAACACTGACAAAAATGTCTGTTGCAATAAAGGAGCACACAGATAATAATAACAAAGATCATCATCTCTTTGGTCTTCTCTCCCAGATTGTTATGTTGACTGTTATTTTTAAATCAGATGCATACAGTAAACCCTGACAAGCTCAGACATTTAATTCCAAGTTTCAGCAGTGGAACAAGACTATCTAAGTGTTAGCACTGACACTTGGGTGACGCAGCAAAAGCAAGTTAACGCCAGGGCATTACGCATTATGGGTGAAATCTGTGGGTACAGATCCTGCAGCAGAGCACTCCGCGTTTGTTCTACAGGAAGGTGGATGCAGCACTTGGGACTATACAAACTCAGATCCACTTGGCCAGCAGGGCTGCTATACATACATTTTGAAGGAAAGTTTTGCAGTCCAGAAATTGCTCATTTCCACACTGTATAACCATGTTCAAACTTCCTTCGACACACGAAGTGGACAGAAATCAACATCACTTCAACTGACATTACAGGAAGCTAACGTGGTCTAGTGGCTACACTACTTCAGGCACCATCTTAAACGGAGATACCCCACCAGCAGCTGCTTAGCAGCCCTTCCAGTAGCTTCCCCACCTTGCTGCTTTTCCTTATTTCAGAATCAGAGACTCAACTGGAGGCAAGAGATGAAGAAGCAGGAGCGAAAATAGAAAGCAAAAATGACTGTTCATAGAGCCTTTTCTGACTTCACCAACAACTCCTTCACTGAAGCATGATTTCACTGAGACTTTCTCCCACACAAGCCAGGATAGAAAGTTATGGTCCCATAGGACTTTGCAGCTCAAATATAAAGAATTCAACCTCCCAGCTCAAACAGGACTGCTGTCAAATGAGGAAATAGCACAAAGGGAAGTTGAGATATCCCCAGTGGCACTGGAAAGCCCTTTCTACCTTAACCCAACTGTCTGAAGTCGTAAGTCAATTCTGATGTTAATTCCATCACCCTCAATTTTTTTTTTATTCCCCTTATTTTGTAATAAAACTTAAATTTTCCATGTTTTTAAATTTAACAATAGCAATTACCTCTTTTCTGTGCAAGTACTTTGATATTCCAGTTGGTTTAAAAATGAAAACAAATTTCTTGTTAAAAATGTCTTAATGATGTCCCTCTTGATTCTTAAAGTGTACTTGATTGTAACTTTAATCATAATCTCTTACACAGAAACCTGGGTTTCTGTGAAGCCAGAAATATTTAATTGAGTCAACAACAAAAAAATCTAGGCAGTTATTGGAGTTGAGCCTTGTCTTTCAGAAGACTGCAGTTTAATGGAAAAGCTTTTAAAGTCCAAAATAACAAAATAAACCAAACATATTTTCAAGGGTAGGGAGAAAACACTTTGCTTTTAAAGCTTTTTCATTTGTTATTAATTTTCTTATTTTTTCTTATGAAGGCTTTAGTGTTTTATTTTACTAAACATGTAAAAGGGATTGGAAGACTGATACTCTATGGCTGGCCTGATTTTCATTAATGAGAGTTATAAGCATAAAATCACGTTGAACCAGATAAAAAAGAAATTACTGGCAGGATTCAAATAAAAACAAGTAGGAAGCACACAGTCCATGTCCAGGATGAAAACCTCTCCTTTTCTAGAGGATCGCTATTTTTTTCTCCTATGCCAATATGCAAAGTAATGAGAGTTCAAAAAGGTTAAAGGTTGTCTCTCTCTCTTCCCACACACTAGCAAAAAGTAATTCTCAGTTGCTACCTCAGCAGTGGTAAATGGTTGAGAATATCAATAAGCCACTGCTACTCTACAATATAAAGCATCATCACAGCTAACCACCATATGCTGTAACAAAAGTAGAATGGAAGCTTTGATACGTAAATTATATCCGCAGGATATTTCTAATACAGACATCAGAGGCTTTTAATTCACAAAGCTGACTGAATTCTATACGCTGATGCATTTCATGTTCAAATTAGTAGTGATGAAATCATCCCATGGTTACTCATGATGCTATGTTAATCTTCCTTTGGAAGTTAAATTTTCAATCAAAGATAAAGAATTTAATTAAAAATTTTATCTTCAGTGTCGGGTTTTTTTTATTTTGCAATGCTGGAATAAACTTATAAAAGTTGCCATTAGGATCTCCATTTAAGTCCTCACAGAAGCTCACAAAGAGCCTGAGGTAATTGAAATGAATATAGCATGATAGCCCAGGTTGACTACTGCAGTATAATTGTATGTTTCTTTTAATACCTGCAGGCTTTCACACACGCCACACTGCTTCTCCCCTTTCATTAAATAAATACCACACCTATGCTGGAAGCAAGGCGGACCACACAAACATCTAAATACCACAATGGTATCTCAAGATCACCGAAAAGAAATACTGCAGCATTCACCAAAAGCACTAAGTGCGGCCTTTGCAAAGCAGTAGACTGCTTTTGCTGGAAGGAAGTGCGTCACATCACTGGCTGCAACTTAAAAAAAGGCAGGATTCAGAGATCTTGATTCTCTGCCTAGGTCTGCAAAAGTAACCTTAGCATATGCCTCAGTTACTCCATCTCTCAAACCAGGAGTGATACTGACCTGCCTTTCCAAGGCACTACTATTGAAGGAAATAAGAAGTTCCAAGTTAAGTGGCTTACATACTTCAGATGGCAAAAGAGAATGCTTAAGGGTATTCCTATATGCAGGCTTTTTTTTTGTTTTGTTTTGCTATAGGTTTTAGATGACTGTGACCTTGCATCAAAAGCTCTGTCTTCTTCCTCTCTTCCCTTCCCTTCCTCCTCATGCCTCACCAGCCCCGCTTGGATGTTAGAGCTCTTAACCTCCCAAGTTCTCACTAAGGGACCACACACAGTAGAGCGATTAATACAGTCCTGAAGGAATCTCTTCTCCTGAAAAACTGGAGATTTACAGATCTAGAGAAGGCACTCCTTGAAAGCTGTCTCTCACATCTGATTTCATTTCATTGTGACCGTGTCTCCTGGGTTCATCCCCAGTTTTGTGTTGTACAACACCATGTGGAGGAAAGGAGGCTGACGGAGTCCTTTGCCCTCACCCACACGACAGTTTACACAACACAGTGGTCGGCTTCAGATTGCTCTTGGGACAGGTTCAAACATCTACCCACCCTGCTCTGATTGTCCTAATCCAGGGAAACTTGCTCCCCAACTGAACTGGGGGAGACAAGATGAAAGAAGTTCATGTGTCAAGATAAAGAGAGGGAAATCACTTACCAATCGCCATCACGGGCAAAACAGACTCGTCTCAGGGGAAAAATAATTTAATTTATTGCAAATTAAAATAGTGCTGATGAGGGAGAAGGAAGGACCTTTCTCACTCCCTGCTCCCCATTTTTTCCCAGGCTCAGCTTCACTCTTGACTCCTCTACCTTCCCCATACCCCGAGTGGCACGGGGGTGTGAGGGCTAGGGTGGTTATGGTGAGTTCCTAACAGCTCCTCTCTGCTGCTCCTTCCGCCCCTCGCTTTACCTCTGGGGCTGCAACCTGGTCTCTCCAAAGGAGGCAGGGAAATAGCTGCTCCACCGGGGTTTCTCCAGGCTCTGCTCGGGCACCTGGAGCATCCCCTCCCCTCCTCCTGCTCTCAGCCTGCTGCTCACAGGGCTGTTACTCACACATTTTTCCCCCCCCACCTCACTTCTCAATGGTGGGCAGCATTTCACCCTTTCTGAAAGATGAGGGTAAAATGAGGCGCATGGGACAGCCCCGGCCACTCCTCACAGAGGCCAGCCCATAGTCCCCACTGCCAGCACCTGGGCATATAAACCCAGCAGAATAACCACCTTCACCAGGGTTTGCAAGGTCCAGCAGAGACACAGCTATTCTCTAAATAGCTACGATTATCTATTTTCTGTGTCTGGTGAGGCTACAATGCCTGCCTGTACGGCACAAGGCGCAAGCTTACATGGTGCAGACACTGTGGTCATTCCCAAGGAGAATCCAAGGCAAGGCAGTTGACATTGCATTGCTCAAACATTTCAGTGCGCAGCAGCAGTAGTTTCCAGCTTTAAGATCTTTTTGGACTAAAGGTTTGAAATCCTCCCCTTATCACACTTTCTGGAATTTCTGGAATGAATCGCACTTGTGTGAGCTGCCATATTCAGTCAGATCCATCTCACACCAACGTCTGACCTGTTCTGCTAACAGCAATTAGCTCACCTTACGAGGGCGTGCAAGCAACCAGCCACATACAGAGCTATATTTCACCTAAAAAATCCTTCTGTTCCCTTTCATGGTCCGCTTAGAAACCTTTTGAGCCATACTGCTTTGGTTGCACTCCACTTGAAGCCCTAACAGGATTACTTGCTGCGACTTCATGACCTCTTCTGTTACACCCCTTATGTTTCAGTGCCCTCACCACCCCAAGGTGATAATCAGCTCCACAGTATCACTAGATACTACATTAAAATATCCTTCTTCTCCCTCTGTATTTACTCTGCTGCCCTTTATTACATTTTCTTCTTAGATATTCCAATTAGTCTCCATTTCTCACTCTTACTCAAGTCTCCCAGGATTCATCCCACCACTCAGAGAAAGATAGAGACAATTGGCCAAAAGCTCGGTCTAAAATCCTCCTCACAGTTCCAAGTTGAACCCTCAGCTGATTTTCTTCATCTTGCAGCCTGCAAGATGAAGAAAATGTCCCTTTCCAGCCACACCACAAGTTAAATCTCAAAGATAACTCCACCTGCTTCCTTGGAGCTTCTGCTGTGTTCTGGCACAGCTTTCCTCCATCTGTTCCACAAGGAATTTGACATCATGAGCAGGTATGTCCTCCTATCCTGCTTTCACCTGAATCCTTTAAAGTCATCCAGATACATGTTTTAGAGCTTTTTTTTCCGCTATGGCCAATGAATATATTATTGTGACAATGCAGGTAGTTTTTCATGACCGAAGCCCCTATTGACAAAGATCTCTCTTCTTAGTTCCTGAGTTTTGATTTTGTCTTCTCAATTTTGTTTTCTCTTATAGTACACAGGTTATTACTTCACTTCTTTTGGTATTTTATCCTCACTCAGTGCACAGTATATCATCTTCATTTCTCTTCAGTTTTGTTCTAATGCCTCATAATAGTCTGGCTTGCTTTTTCTTCTCTAGCCCAACAAATCATCAGTCAGGCTCTTGTCCTTGGTCTCCAGCACAGGAAGATTGCCAAGTTCGAAAGCCATTTCTCCTCTACCTGTCTGACTCTTGGTCTATCTTCTGTTATCTTCCTCTGATCGCACCCCAGGTACTCACCATTATTTGTTGGCTCTGCATACCTGAAGTTTTCTGTACTGTTTCCTCTTTTCTACTTTAAAATGTTTTTAGAGGTGGGTCAGAATGCCACCTTTACCTCAGACCACACTACTGACCTTCAAACTCCATTTTATAAAGTCTGTCTCTCAGGAAGCCATTTCTATTCCTATGTAAGTGTATTTCTTCCTCCACACACATTCACAGCATCTTTTTCTCCATAGGTAGCCTGAAGTGTTTACTCAGTTCTCACTCTTGTCTACTTTCCCAGCTTTTGGACTTAAAATCTGCCAGTCTCACTGCCACAGAAACTGTCCTGTTTGGAAGCTTCAGAGTTAATTGAAAGAATCCTGTCACCAATTACAACCATATTCTTGCTTCAGTTCAGCAGCATTAAGTTCAAGCACTGTAAAAGGCATACCAGAAGGGAACTGACATGACTGTACTCATATCCAAACTGTAACGCTACCCTCTCATAAAGCTGATGATTCCAATCAATGAATTGGAATCAATAAGGGCATAATTAGAAAAGTCCAAGTTAGAAAGTCAATAGTAATCAATCAATTGTTATAGTTAGGCAAAGCAATGCTTCCAAATCCAGAAAGCAGTCTTTTTAGATGCAGTGCCTCAACATCAGGCACAAGACATAAGATTTAACTCCCCTACTAAACATGCAGGATTTGAGCTATTCCCCAGAATACTACTCAGAAAGGGACAAAACCCACAATGAAGGCATTTTATAGCACTACCTTCTCCAATGTGACCAAACACTTAAGAATCACTTCAGCAGGTAAGAACAAAAGCTAGCATAATTAATGCAACGCGTGCCTCGAAGGGGACTGGAGATTTTGGTGAGTATAAAAAAAGAAGGTAGAAACTTCTACTGACCGTAAAGCTTGCCATCAAGCCCACAAATAAACCATACTCTTTTTCTCCCTGTAGCTAGTTTTACTAGTCTACCCAAATTTCTCGTAGACCATTACAGCTAACAGAAAATGGCAAATTGATATAAGGACTTCAAAGCTCTGCAGTGCTCCCAGAAAGAATCTGCGTCATAAAAAAACAAACTTCTAACACAATGGCTATTTGAGTTGTTCCTACAGAGAAAACTATGTCAGCATTTTCTTCAAATAAAATCTTTCCACTAAAACAATTACTCTGATTTCTATGAAATAACTAATTTTTTTCTACTGTTTTTAACAATTTTACTAACAAAGAGTTAAAAAGAGGTGAGAAAAACAGGAGACCTCTCATTTAATAGGGAGATTGGCAACGATTAATCATTTAAGAACAAGACAGATTGGCTATGCATCAACATAAATCTCATATTGTACATCCCATCCCATACATACTGAACCAGACCATCAAAATTCTATTTGTTGTCAGAGGAAGAAAATGAAGTAAGTTTTTACATTTTCTAAAATCAAGTGAAAACTAAAGCTTTTAGGATTTTCTTTTTAGGCATGAATTCAGAGACAACCAGTATTTAGATGTACACATCTAACAGACAACAGCATGCATTTTAGCTAAGTTTTTAGTAAAGTTTCACATCTGGGTGGTTATTTTTTGTTGTCATTTTTGTTGACAGAAATAATAATTAAAAAAAAAAAAATCACACTGAACATTCTGAGCTGTGTTTTACTTACTGAGAACTATTGAAACATCTGTTTTACTCCTGAACTCCACAATCCAGCAGCGCTCCAGGATTACCACTTCAGAGGCTTCAGAACTCTGTGAGACATAAAAATGACAAAATGTTAGGATTTGGAACCTGACTGAGAAGTCCTTCTGTTTGGCTGTTCACATCCAATGCAATTTGTAGATGTAAAAACAACAAAGCATAACAGTCACTAGGCAGATGGATACAGGCATTCTTTAATTACTGATCTGTGCCATCCTACTTTGGCTCAATGAGCTATAACAGAAATAAAATGTTAGAAAAGACCACACAGGAAACTAAGAAAAGAGGAACTCGGTAGTTGATTTTTTCATATCATAGGTATTCAAAAGTTTAGGTGCCACCTCATTCCTAAGCAGATCAGACAAGCCCAGCTCATTCCAACTTCCATATTTACTAATAATTCTGAATAAAACGTCAGATTCTTTTCAAAGAGTAGGATATTTTCAAGTGAACAAAATAACAGGCAATCTTACAGCAGGCATTTCTCTTCAATTTTCATTTAAAAAGGATTTCTTTATCATCACTTGAAACTTTGAATGTTGTCTCTGGCTATGCAATTCAAATGACATTAAGTGATATGGACCTATTGCAGAGTGCAATATGATACAAATTACAGCTATCATTTTTTGTGAGGGCTCTGGAGAGGGGACGCAGACTCTTCTCCTAGTTTAGTAAGTGTGACTCATTTTTCAGAAGAGTGAGACTATCAATCACTCCCTCAGAATTAATCTTTTTTCCCTTAAAACTTTTACTATCCATTTTTTATCCCCAACATCTGGTAACAAATAACCCTTAGAATATGCACCCATACACTTCCTCATTGCAGGTTCCCAACATGAATGCCACAGAGCTCATTCTCTACTTCAATGACATTCTGCAGGGATTAATGTAAGTTCTTATTTTAACATTCCTTCCTCAGGTACTTCTTTATTCCAAGTGATCCGTAATATAAAAAAATATTCCATATTGTAGACCAATTTTTCCCAAAGCCTGAACTTTAGTTCCACGTAATTGACAATGAATGTCTCCATTAAAAAAGTTCATATTTATAACACCTGCCTAATAAACACAAGTCTTCTTGTCTACCTCTTTCTCTGCATTAATACTGTTATTTAACCTACCAGAATCAGACTCAAACTTTTTGCTAAGAGTTTCACGTTCATTTTTAAATGGATGGCTTGATCTTGCATTTTCTCACAAAAAGACCCTTTGCTTACCTAGTAATACCATGGTCTTTCATGAGCATAAAAGTGAAAATTTAATACAGTAAAACCGTAAGACTGCAGGAAGACTGATGAGTAACAAACAGGTAACATTTCAGAAAGTCTATCAAGGATTTCCTTGAGAAAGGCTATATTTATTCTCTCCCTCCCACCTTTTACCACTTTCTAAATGAATAGTCCAAACCCAGTTATCAAAGCACAAATCAACATCCAAAGCTGACAAAAGGTTAAAATAAAACAGAGGAGCAGAGGAAAAGTACACAAAGTTATATTGAAATATGCCAGGAGTCATGACTGAAGGTTTACTAGATGAAGAAAAAGCCCTCGGACTTATCTAGAAATCACTTGTATATTGACTTCTTTGAAATAAATTTTTCAGGCTGGGCTGCTCTAAAAGGGATGTATAGTCCTGC
>VXAK01020546.1:27945-46516 GCA_013399435.1 Arenaria interpres
GGGGGCAGGGGGTGAGAAAATAGTAAAACAGCACAGTGAGTCTGGGGAGAAATACAAGTGCTACTTTGGGAACCTTTTTTATTTATAGAATGCAGCAAGTCAGGCATACATGGTAACTCAGAGGCAATTCTCAGGTGCTATCAAGCGAGGCATTCTTTGAGGTTCTACCAGGGAAAGTAAAATCCAAGAAAGTCTTTATGAGAAACAGCTAAGTCAGCTTGGGAAACAGGCAATAATAGTTCAAAACATAGAGGAGACTAATTAGGAAGAGTTCTCCACTGCAGTGATGCTGATAGCTATTTAAACTCTTAAGATTCTGAAGCAAGGTATCAACACCAGTATAGTCCTCCCAGGTAGCCCTCACTCGTAAAGTGGATAATGTGGCCTGATTCATGCAAGAGGTGGCAATCTTTCAGAAAAGATACGACCAAAAGAAGGGGTTTATTTCAGAAGTTAACAAAAGTCTGAGACAATTTAACTCTCAGCTGTGACTACATAAGACTCCCATCCAGACTCTGTGCAAAAAATAGTAAATCAATTCTAACAGCTTTGCATCGCTACAGAAAATGGTTCCTCTGCTGATATTCATGCCCCACAAATGAAACATGCAAGTGTGACAACTCCCTAGACTTAACATTTCCTCCAAAACATATATCTGCAGTAAGTGGAAGCCTGTCAGTACATAAAGAGAAGCAACTCCCTGTTGCACGGCTTTCAGAAAAGCCAGGTATTCGAAAAGGCCGGAATAGAGAACCACAGTTTCCATGTAATTTGCTGTAGATGCCAAGACTTAAAGGCTTAATGTTTGGATTTGTATATGAAAGGCAAATGTATAATACAAACAAACTGGTAAGTGGTTAGCAAAAAATAACTATGAAATAATTGACAAGAATTTGTATTAGTAAGGTTTGTCTCACAACGGAGTTGACACACAACAGTAACTACAAACACAAGAGAGGATGGTTCAGAGCATCTCAAGCTTTCTGCATTTTAAGACTGCAGATGCTGCAGGACAAGAGCCTCTTTAGAGACAAGTTACTCCACTCCCTGCACCAGTGGAAGCTGGAATGAAACAGTGCTGCAACTTCAAATGAATCTGAACGCTTTTCCAAGGTAGAAAATCAAGTACAGTGATCAGAGGATATGCAGTTATGTTTTCTGTATGTGAGAAGGAACAAGAAGGGAAACAAGAAATAAAGATGAAAGAGCATAAGGCAGCCAGAAAAGAAAGTACATGGTGCTGCAAAACATCTCCCACATCCTGACACAAAACTGAAGAAAAAGACCTTCGAATTACTATTATTGCAGACTCTTCATCATTTAGATGAGCAATGCTGTCTGTCACACAAAAAGCTAACAAAATTTATTTACAAATGAAATGACAAAATTGCAATCAAGGGAACCATTATGCATATCTGACAGAGATCAGCTTTGTTTTTCAGTATCTGAAGAGATCCAAAATTTCTAAGTGCATAATATCAGCTTATTTCGACTAGCTATTATTATATTTTTCTAGGTTTGATTTTAATAAAAGAGCAACTTCTAATGATGTTGTCTTTACGCATGGCAAATTGGATCAAAATCAGATCTGTAGTAATGTGTTACAATCCAACTTCTCGGTGCTTTCTTCTTCTTACCATTGGTAATTTTGGATAATTGTTATAAAAAGCTTACTGGCCCAATCCAGATGCCAAACAGCAACTAGGCATCTAGTCCATCTTTCTTAGTCCATCTTTCTTAAAACACTGACAGAGTCTACAGGCAACAGAACCGACCCCACCACCCCTCAGATCAGGAAATTGTTTTAAAATACTGATTTGAGGAGGAAATTAAATGATTAATAATATCCTAGTGAAATTGCTGAAGTAGAGGAGTGCCCCGAACCTCGAATTAGCAGAAACCCTTTCAATTCACTTTGCCAAATGATTGGCCAAGCTCTGCTATCAGTATGGGGTTGTAAATCCAAAGTACGACTGTACTACTAAATCCACTACTGTCCACTGGAACTGTCACGAGCTTCAAATCAGAGTAGTGAAAACGTCCCTGTTTCTGTGGAGTCCCTGCCTAAAACTGAAATAAGAGCTAGTCATACCAAACCAGATGAGCAGGTCTCTGCTAACTGCATATTCATACCTACATAACTGGACACAACTCCTTTTCATGTAAAGGAGGCATAATGATAATAAACTGGTAATAAACTGGTAACTGTCACTCAAGTACCTTGCACCAGATTCATGAGCAATCTGAAGTATACATTGTGTGCAAGATACACATTTAGAGAAGTTTCTGAAAGAATAAAACATAGAACTTTTTACAGTTAGAAAGTGTAAAAACCAAACCCACATTCCACAGCAGTGAGGGGAGCACACAGTATTTGAAATTACATCGGTACATTTTTTTCAGTTGTTTCTAACTGTTTGCACTGAATTTGTAACTCGAATTTGTAACTGCATTGTTGCAGATTCCAGACTGCTGTTTTTCTTCGGAGTGGGAAGTAAAAAGAGCTTTCAAAAAATGAAAGCACTGAGAAACTTTTAAAACTGTCAGACAGAGTGGCACATTTGAGCTATTTCTGCATTCCTGTAGATCTGACTTGATGTACTACTGCGGGGGGGGAGGGAAGCGTGCCGTTATGAAAGCGTTCTACAGGAGGAGATTTGTTGCTCTAGGGATGGGATGGAAACAAAAAATTTTTAAAAAATCTACTGTTAGCTATATCAAGAACTAAACTGACAGCTAAAATTAGAAGTGACATTCCAAGTAATTCCTCTGTGTTAAAGCAGTCAGTAGAAAAGTACAGCTATAGCCTTGTAGAGAAAACAAACACTGTGGGAAGTAGAACCTCTTCTAATAACGTATTATAAAAAGCCTTCACAGTCAACCAGGGGCAGGATTGCATATATGGGTGGTGTACGTGTGAATTTCAGTTTACGTTTTTAAAGCTTATTTTTGCAAACTTGAAATAATTAAATCAAAAGCACTACACACTAAGGATGCTATATATACCAATCTACTTATGCTTTTCAAATCAGTTATTTTCTGCCTGCATTTATAAGTATCCCTATGATAAAAACAAGTTAAAGACAGAAATTTTACAGGAAGGTAACAAAACATAACTAAAACGGCCAAAATTATAGTCACACAGAATATAAACGACTATGCTAGGGAACAAAACAAAAAAGAAAATACTTTCAAGTGATAAGAATTGGTTTTAGTTCCTGCTTGCTATTAAAGAAAATATTTGCAATAGAGGAGTTTGCCTGCAGAGACTGCTAGCAGCAGGTGAAGTATTTTGAACCCACACCATCCCTCACCCAAACTGCAAAGTTTCCACCACTTACTAGAAAATAGATCTAATGCCTTCACTGGAGGCCTTTGAGGAAAGTTGGTGATCAAGGAAACCTGAAAGACCAGGTATTTGGGCACCTACAAGGTTGCTTTCGGTGCTATACAGTGATACTCAGGCTAAGTGCCTAACTTGCAAGAACAGAAAGCCAAGTGAAGCACCTACTCCTCATTAGGGACTCTTTCCTACTTCCACCACATACCTACATATGTGAAACCTGGCTCAGAACTTCTCAGTGTCCTCAGACTCTTACTCCTCTCCAGGAGGAGAGCTAGAAGACAGTGAACAAGTTGGTCAGATTGATACTAGCTCAATGTATGCATGTGCTCAGGTCGCGCTTTTAAGTACGTTATAAACATTGCCACCTACGTTCGCTATTTCAGTATGAGCACAGATAAAGTTCATCAGTCACGGTTAAAGCACACGTTTTTCATATATAAAGAAGGAAAAAGCAACAGCGTTTGTCACGGTAATTTCATTCACAAATAGAAATGCTAATAGTCTTAAAATGTAGGCAGGTACAATGTATTTCTACAGCAATATGTCCATTACCAAATAGATCAAAGTACACTGTTCTAATTTTGAGGTATTAACAAATGACTGCATGATATACACAAGCATATAATTTGTGGAATTAAAAACATCCCTTTAAAGGTTGGCAAGCAGTATTCAACAACCTGAAATCATCTTTATTATTGTATATTCTTCTGCCATATTAATATTCCCACCCTGTGTCTCTTACGTATCACAAAGTCTACGATTCAAGCTTCATTATAACAATCCTGGGCGTCTGATGAGGTGCTTGACTTATTCCAGACAGGCTGTAGCCTGGTAGTTCATTGCAACCATCTTTACAAACTGTCAAATCAAGGAACGATACTCAAATGATCTTTTTCAAAAAATGCCTGACCCCCTGTGATTAGTCCATCACGCAACGCTACCAGATACCAACTTCACGCTGACAATAATAATACCGCTAATCTGCATTCACTCTGGAAAACTTTGTTGATTTACATCATTGAACAAATCCTGCAGAACAGAAAAGTACTTTTAATAGACTATTATTTTTAACAAATGTGAATACCTAACCAATAGTAATTTTCTTTTCAGTTTCAAAAATGCATTAGTAGTAATAATAGTAATGTACAAATACACCTTCTCTTAAATTCACACCCCACATTCACTCAGTGTATTATGCATGAGCATAATTAAAAAATGAGGATTAAACATTGCACATTCTAAACACAGCTTGAAACAATCTCAAATTACCCTTCCTGCCTAAAAAGTTAACTATATACAGTTCAGATACGAATTAGTTAAGCTTTTCAAAGTTATATTTTGGTGCATGACTCCAGTGCTGTATCACAACACGTACCTCAGATAATATGCTTTTTTTAAAAACTTCTCCCCCTTTGTTCTATACTTTTTGGCTGTCATTTAAAAAATATGTTATTAATCTCTGGCTCAGCTCCCAATATATTACCTTTTTACTTCAAAAATAGCTTAAAATAAGAATTAAATGTTAACTGTATTTTAAAATTATGTATGACAGCTTAATTACAGCTTTTACCAGTTTGAACAGTACCAGGGAAGTAAGGAAGGCAGAATACAAAAACATTATTGCTACAAGTATTGTGTGTTTGTAAAATGCATTATCTTTAGAATTTATAAGTGGACAATAAAGGATGTTCCTTTCCACTGGTAAGAATTCTTACAATTTTTACCATTTTTTTTATTGCAACTCTCACTACATCTGGCATAACTTTCAGTAACTCTTAGTCCTTGAAGCCACAATACCAGAAGTTGAGATTCTAAATCTCAGGTTTCCTGCAGGAGGGGGGAAAGTAATAAAAAAAAAAAACCCACACCAAAACCAAACAAACACAAAAAAAAAAGAGCAAAAAACCCCAGCACACCAACAAGACCACACCCCAAGCACCATAAACACAAGGTTTCCAGAGATGTTTTTGTTGCTTTTTAAAAGAGGTGCATGGTTTTTAAACCAAACTCCTCATTTTTCAGGGCCTTCATCTTGAGGTGGCAATACCACCATTGTAAAAGAGATACAACTAAAATTTCCTTGCTGGAATTGACTTCAGTCACAAGAGCTTACATCTCTCACATTAAAAAAGGTTCAGATGAAACAACTGATTATATAAAGTACCCCCTTTCTTCAGGAAGCCCAAGGAATGGGAACGATGGGAAGACCACCTGCCACTCTTTGGGGACAAATATATTGACACAGGGAGGGATTTGCACCTTAGCAAAGTAAAATAGAGCTTGAAGAAAGATTTCAGAAAAATGCAATGTTATTTTCAGCTAGAGGGAGAAAAATAGACTTCACCGAAGTGTTTTGAGAAAAGAAATGTTTTACTGGCTTTGGTACAGTTGACTAACAACAGATGACGAACTTCTCTTGGTACTTAGGATGCATAAAATAACATTATTGGTAGGCAACATATTATTATTTCCTTTAAAGTAACCATTTCAGTTGTAAGCTATTAACATTTTTTTTAAAAAAATAAAATCAATGGATGTACTCATTGCACTCCCTACATGAGAACAAAAGTCCTACCTAAATGGTTAACAAACTTTATTTGGTCATTTGAATTCAGTCCCAATTTCAGCCAAAACAATATTGTTCTGGCAAGACCTGGTTAAAAGGAATATCATATTTAACACTGGGAGAGTTCTGGCTATTTGTCTTTAACCTGTGAGAAATTGCAAAAATAGAAGCATTTCAAGCACCAGTAGCCAGGCTCAAATGGATCTCAGTGGAAAGGGGGGACACATATAGATCTGTTGCTCCTCTGGCAAATTCTGCTGAGCAAGATTTGACCAGCTCTGATTGCCAGAAGATTGAAGAACCAGGGTAGGATGACAATTGTTGCACTCCATTGCTATGATATTCCCCTTGGTGTCGAGAAGAACAAATGTGACACAGGATTTCTAGAATGGGGGCACCAGGGAACCACTGGAATGGGACCAAAAAGCGATACAAAGTCCCACTGCGGGGGTGGAGAGAAGACCGCTGTCATGAATACGAGTATATTTCAGTATGCAAGTAAGAAGGAAGTGGAAAAAACCCCAGGAGCTGAGTAGACCACTGGGAACAATGGTTCCTTGACACAGGGTCTGAATAAGGGCTGTGCACGGGCTGCTATAAAGGAGACGAGGAACAAACATCTTTTCTGGGTTGCACCAATTCCCATGCTATTAAACCCACGCTGAAATCAATTTAGCTACAAGAGTGTCTGAAAGAGACTCCTAGCAAGCAGAAATGGTTACTGCTGGCAGTCCCCAAAACACGACAGGCATGGAAGAGTGATAGAGAGGGTTCACGAGTAAGGAAGAGAGGAGGGAAAGGAGCACGTGCTGGGTTTAATACATTTAGCCCAAGGCGGCAACAGCTTCCTTGACTTCCTAACAGTTCCTGCTAAATTAGAGTAGCATAAGGTCTTCATGCTAGAGGATGCTTGGCACTAAACTGTATCAGGGAGGGAAGAGAGTTACACTGTGTGCCTGACCAATGCACCTTGATGTGAAGAAATTCAGAAATTCACTCTCTTGGGGTAGACAATTTTCAACTAAAGGAAACCCCACAGAATGCTCCACAGAAGTTCACAAAAGGGAGGGTTCAGACGGTGAGAGTTCTGGAGATCGCAGTTTCCCTTACCTAAGCTAGTTTATGTTTTTCTCACAGACTTGAAATCTTTTCACAGTTCAGTTGTTTAATTCTGATTTAATTCCAAAACAGGATACCTGTTCGTCAGAAAGTGTTTAAACAAGAGATGATCCACGTTGATAGACAAAATGAAAAGAAATAGAGAAGGGGAAATAGGCACTTGAAGTAATTTTACATGGTAACTTACACCCCCCCATCATAAAGCCATCATCCTTCAATTGCCATAATTTAATTAAATTATTCATTTCCCTCATTAATTCAAAAAAGCAGTTTCTTCTGGCTTTGTTACCTGCTCTTTATTCTGAATTTGGGTCACATGAGCAGCAGGCATGCAATGAACTCCACCCAAACTTTCTTACCTCTGGTATTACTTGACTGCTCTTGTGAAACACAAGCCTTGAATAAGAACACTTTGGCATAATTCACATTTCAAGATACAGACCAAGACTGTCTCTTCTGCCAGTCTCTGACTGACAGTCAAAATACATCAATTTAAAAAACCAAGCTATCTAGAATTTTCGGAAGACATAACACGACAAGTGGCTCAAGTTATCAGTAGCTCTGATGAAGGCTCTGTGCTTCTAGACAATGTGTTACCAATGCACAGAAAGCGTTGAATAGAGCAATCAGTAACAGCAAGTTACCGCAATAAGGAACAGCTTCGTACCTTTATTATTGAAGATAAATAAAAGGTCATCATTTTCCTTGTCAGTGACTCTCCCCACCAGAAAATCAACTTGCAAACACCCAACCAAAGCAACTGGATGTAGCTTAATACTTCTACTTATAAAGAATTACAGTTGGCTCCATGTTTGGCTGAAGTTTTTCACAGAATCGCAGGATGGATGAGGCTGGAGGTCATCTAGTCCAACTGCCCCTGCTCAAGCAGGACCACCTAGAGCCACGTCCAGGCAGCTTTTGAATATCTCCAAGAACAGAGACTCCACCGCCCCTCTGAGCAACCTGTGCCAGTGCTCGGTCACCCGCACAGTGAAGAAGTGTTTCCTGATGTTCAGAGGGAGCTTCCCGTGTTCCGATGTATGCCCATTGCTTCTGGTCCTGTCACTGGGCACCACTGAAAAGAGCCTGGCTCCATCCTCTTTGCACCCTCCCTTCAGGTATTTACACACATCGTGAAGATCCCTCCTGAGCCTTCTCTTCACCAGGCTGAGCAGTCTCAGCTCTCTCAGGCATTCCTCATGTGACAGATCCTCTAGTCCCTTAACCTTTGTGGCTCTTCATTGGACTTTCTCCAACATGTTCATGCCTCTTGTTTTGAGAAGCCCAGAAGTAGACACCAAGCCCAGAACCAGATATTTCTTATATTATAACAATTTCTTAGTTTAAATAATTTCATTACGTTTACTGTGCTTTATGCAGTGGCTGAACTGTCAGCAATGCTGCACATAGTTTCTTTTGGTGTTGTTTTGTTTGTTGCTTTTTTTTTTTTAAATTTGGAACAGAAGTTTCAGAATACAATCAACTAGAACTGCAGTAAAACAGCATTTCAACCAGCATAGTATGTTATCACCATTTAACAGCTGAGTCAATACTGTGAGTCAATACTTCCTATGATTACATTAATTATTACATAGCTACTGGCTATTAAGAAACCCCTCAAAACCCCATCATCTCTGGATTTCCATGTCAAGATGCCCTGACCACAGATTTGCCCCCAGACATTTCACAGTAATCCTGGGAATGCTGGTATGTCTGCATGCTTGACATAAAGCCAACGTACACTGTTTCCAAGAGAACAGCTCTATCGGACCAAAAACCAAAAAGCCAACAAGGACCATAGTACGTGTCCAAGGAAGAGGAAAAGCAGGGCAACCACATTCAATACTCTCTCAGCCCTGTGAAAACTGGCTGCTTTCACATAAGTTGTTTTTTTTTTCCTCAGATGCATGTTCCAGTCACTAAGTCTCAATGATTCTCATCTTTCTGGAGAGTGTCTAGTATTTTTCAAATATGTATTTGAAATATGTCTACTGTTAGCATCCCCAGCATCTTATAGCAAGCAGCTCTGGTATTTCCACTGCCTGTTCCATGGAAAAACACCTTCTTTTGTTTGTTCGCAACCCAGTTCCCTATTGACTTCATTTAGCATCCCAAATTCTTGCACTGGAAGAGACAATGAACCCTTATAATCCCTATCTTCTTCTTCAAGCTAAAAATGATTTTTCAGATTACTATCAGAGACCACCTTAGTCACCATCTCTTTTCCAGGCTGAACAGCCTTTCTCTGAAACTTTGCCAGCTCCTCTGTGTCCTCTAAGATGAGGGGAAACTGAACTGGTTGGTGGATCTTTACAGAGTTCTCCGCTTTGTTCTCTTTCCCAACAACTCCTAACATTCAATTTAACTTTTTGACCACAACTGATCATTTACCTGATCTTTTCAGACAACTACACAGATCTCGCTGGAAGAGGGGCGGAGGGATACATTGTCTTAAAGCCCATTGTTTCTACGGGAATTTTTTATTGTTTTTCTTCAAGTTCCACTTCACATTTAGCCATGTTGAATTTCATCTGCCACTTCATTGCCTAATAATCTGAGGCTTCTATGGTCATTCTAAAATTACTCATACTTGACAACCCATCTTAACTATTTGGGAAGTTAGTATCATCTCATGTCATCGCTCCACCTTCTTCTCACTATTTAAGCACATGTGACAGTATCAGCCTCAACACGCCTCTCTGCTGATGTACTCCACAGCAAGAATTGGCCAAGTAGATGTAGTTCTTAAACCTTGTATTTTACTCAACTAGTTATCCGTGCTAGACTTCCCCTCTCCTATCACAATGAAGTCATCAGCATTATTTGTATCAGAAGGTGAAAAAAACTACATTGAAAGGCAAATGAAGGGTGCAAGTGTATATAAAGTAAACAAATATAGTTGCTTCTATAATAGTTTCATATGCACTCTTGGAAGTGAAAGATATTTTCAGGGATCATACAGATCATTGATTTAAATGTTGCACAAACTGCGTGTGCAGTTATTCAAATATATTGAAAATACAAACGTAAAAACCACCACCACAAATTGCAGCAAAACCACCATATTTAAAAAATATTTCAAACACAAGACCAAAACACATTCCACAGGTTGGCCTCCAACAAGTAATATGCTGTGAAAATTATGAGAACCCTGCTTTACTCAAGACCTAGTTTCACAATCCACACAACTCCAAGAAGACAGTCTCAGGATAGACTCTTAATCCTTCCTAACAACATATCTTTCTGCATAGTACCTCTTTCTTTTTGATGTAAATCTATGGTTTCCCCTGAAGGTTTTCCCAAAGTAAAAAATCAGTTCAAAATTCACTATACGCTATCAACTTTTCTCACAACATTAGAATCAAAAATTGGAATAGAGCCATTGCCACAATTAAATGGCTTGAGTATTTCTAATTATAAACTGTAAGCACTAATATATCCAATGTATGTATAGTAAGAGTAACTCCTGCTATCCCGATTCCTTGAACTGCCCATAGTAATGTTCACTTTTATTAGAAAGCAAGCTATGATTTTCCCCCTTGAGCTTTAATCTTCTGCACAGTGCTTTTGAAAGAAGCAAACAAAATATTTTGAGATGCTCAAGACTTAGTGTGCTAAGAGATGGGTGTTGTATGATTAGCTATAATCCCTAAGAGGATCAAAAAGACTCCTCGCACACCTGTATATTGTCTCCAGGTAGCCCTTGCCCAACATCAATAAATTCCAACTTCTTAACAGAGAAACAAATAAGACAAATATTTTAAAATTTTTTAAGCTTCTTCACTTTAACTTCCTCACTCCTTCTCTAGCATTTGTTTTTCTTCTCCTCTCTTTTTTGCAGCTAAAGAAATGGCAGCCCTCCAGATCACTCCCAAGCTCAAAGGGGTGTAACAAGGCATGCCAGAGTACAGCTCTGCCTTTAACCTGCCCTGGCATCCATGCCAGGACGGGGCATGTCTGTGTTCTTTGTAAAAGCAGCAAAAGCAGGCTCTTGGTATTCTATATGCATATCTTCTATATTTTATATTTGAAGAAAAATAAAATAATAAGTCAGACCACATAGAAACCCAAACCTGTTATGGCCACGGAAAGAAAGACAAAGGTTATTTTTCTCCAAGAGAAACTTTTCTTCTCATATTCCCTTACAACCGGTAAGTCACTAGACATAAAAGGCAGAGTGAGCAAGCAATTCATGTGTGGGCACCCAGAGAAAAACCATCTAGGTTATAAGCTCTCAATTTAGAAAGCTTACATCATACTCTATGAAATGAGAGAGAGTTATTAAACCTCATCAATTTTAGTTTAAAAGAAAACCCCCTCTGTTCCCTACTGATTAACAACATTATTTGATTTTGGACAAGGTACTGACTCTCTGATTTTCTGGATTACACCTCAGGAAGTCTCTCACTAAACAGGACCAAGTAAAGTATTCATGTGACAAACTGTAGAAGGTAGACGCTTGGGAATTAGAAGACAAACATTGTAAGCAGAAGAATAATTTTTAGTCAGTTAAGTACCAAAGGAAATGGTGGCATCTCACAAATATTAAGCCCATCCCACTTCATTATTAATAAGAAAATTTTGTATATAGATTTTAAAAAAATAAAATACATCAGCTAAAAAGCTTCTTGCTTTATTAGAGCATCATGTATTCCTATTTTAGGATATTTGTAAGAATAGTAACTAAGCACGAACAAATGTTTTAAAAAAAAAAAGTACATTCACCAGACAATTGATTCAGGACAAGACCAGCCAGACATCAGTAGAAGGACACTCCTCATAAAACAGTTGCTTCATCTCTAATCTCTCAGGCCATCCTTAAGGGAAACCTACACACCACTTCTCAAATACGAGCTTTCGAATTGAGGCTGCAGTTTTACAGGCAACTAAACTGACATAACAGCTAAAATTCATAACTCTGCTAGCTACCAAATACATCCAATGGGCCATAAAATAAAAATTATGGGCTCAGTATGATCTCTCCCCCCACAGCCAACTCCTCACATTCCACCAGCTATAAACTGCTTCCCCTTAGGACGCAACTGCTTTCTCATCTCCTCCCTCCACCAAGAACACTTTGTCTACTCTTCCACCTTCCCTTCTAGGAACTACCTTTCCATTCCAAGATGGTATAAATTGAGCGATGGGCTTCAATTAGCTTTGAATACTGACGTTTTGATTTCAGACCTTAACAAAGGCATTTGTGATCAAGAGCTTATCACTTCTCAGCTGGCACTTGGTCTAATAAACTCCATAGCCTCTAGCTATGGATTTCTCACATCATGACAATCACACCACTGCTAACGTTGTTCAGAGTAACGTGCACGAAAAGAAAATGGGAGTAATGAACCCAAAGAAAGAAATTTTAGGTAAAATATTTTTAACAGTTAGAAAGAAAAGATCAATAGGTAAGTATGTGTGAGCAAAAAGTGCGCCTACTTGTTTGAGCAGGCACACCACAGCACGTTTAAATTCAAATAATATTTAGTGACTTGATGTACAGTGCAAATACAGTTTTCAAAGATACCTATCAAAGAGGAGCACTGGGGTTTCTAACCTATTTACCAGAAATTCTTTTTTAAATAACGATCAGTAAATGCATTAAAGCAAACTTTTATCTGTACTTAGACCTATCCACCTGCTCTCTGCAAATAAAACCTTTTCTTTCTACACTTTAGAAAAAAATCAAAGTATATTTAAAACGAAAACCACAAAATTCAGCCCGAGCCCATGACTGCAAACTCCAGCTATGTGATCATTATTTGAAGCCAAGAGCATGAAGAACAAAAAAGTCCACCGACAGAAGCTACTATCAGTCTTCCAGATTCCCAAATACTTAAGTGTTATATTCTACACTCAAAGCAGAAGCAAAACCAAATAAAGGCATTACAAGGTTAGTTTATTCCAATCCAATTATCCAGAAACTGTCTGTCGATTACAGCATCAACAAGCCCTAAATATTTCTTTATTTACATCTAAATACTATTTCAATACATTTCACGTGCCTTGACATAGTGTAGAAACTGCGATCTACAGTACCACGTGCTGGCTACAAACAGCAAGCATAACACTGATTTTTAAAATTAATGGTAAGGGACAAGTTCTAACAGGCCTTAAAACAAATACCCTTCATGGAATCATCATAAAAATATTCAAACCACTGATTCAACACACAAGTATTCATAATCTTAACAAAAAACTACAATACA
Source organism: Arenaria interpres (assembly GCA_013399435.1). NCBI lineage: Eukaryota > Metazoa > Chordata > Aves > Charadriiformes > Scolopacidae > Arenaria > Arenaria interpres. Next base: position 41,186 of record VXAK01020546.1, read on the forward strand.
ACTTCCATCTCCTTAAAGCATTCTGCTTTAAACATGGAGACTTTATTTGAAATTATCTAATTAAAGTAATTCAGGCTGTTATACTCATTGGGAAAAGACTGCCAAACAATTAGTGCTTTACTTCCAACAGACACACTTAAGTTTGTGGTGTTATAAATGACTTCATTACAAGGCTGTGAAGCAGTTCCCATGTAAAGTTATTTAGTAGTACATTTATAGTGACACAAACAAATTTCAGTTTCGAATTGCAAAAAAATACTGCATTTCCTGAACTAACATTACATGTAGAGTTATGTTTTTAAAGGAAAATATTGTGCCTCCTACGAAAGAAAACCTGGATTTCAAAAAATAAAACCAAACAAAAGAACACCCACAAAACCAAAAAAACTCCACTCACCAAAACTCAAACCACAAACAAACAAAAAATCTCACACAACACCCTAGTGAAAGCAAATCAAATGAAAGAAAAAAAATTATAAATAGTATTAAAAAACAATTCCAGAAAATCCAGTAGATCATTTCATTCAACTCAGTTGAACATATAGACTCAAGAAACAAACAATGCTTGCTCTTTAGAAGTAGACATGCCTTTTTAGAAAATCATGTTAAAAGAACCCAAACACCTGTTGTCTTTAACGTCTACCATGTGGAGTTGAAAAAAAAAAGTAAGGCTATTTCACAAGGCTATCTTTGGCTACTAATTACACAGTGCATGTCAGATTTTACCATCATTGAGAAAATTGTCTCAATTTGCTTCTAAATTCGTTGAAATTGCATACATACTATACTAAAAATGCTGCCTAGTAAAAGAAAACAGGCAAGAATAGAAATATTTTGAAATCTTAGCTGTCTTCCAGGGAAACAATATTGCTTATCACCCCATCATGTCAGTATCTTACAAAAATTCAAACTGTTCATTTCCTAACCAGATTACTTAGACAGAAAAAGAACAACATTTACATCACAACAGAACTCAGAAAATTAAACTTTAAAAACGCTTGAATAAACTGCTCAATAATAGTTACATCTGTGCAAAGGCCCATCTAGCACAATATGCATCTATGATGGGGAACAGAAGCAAATAGGGAATTATTTAAGAACAGGGCAAACCCATTGTCATGCTTTTCTAAAACACCTCCAAGCTTCTACCACCCTTGTTAAGGCACTTTTCTGAACAAATGGGTAATTTTTTATTTAATGAGTTTGTATCGATTCATTCAGCATATTACATTCACCACTTCTACATTTATAACAATTTCCTCAATTTTTTTTTTTTATTTTATTATTAATAGCCATCTACAGAAGTCATTCTTCTAATCTGCTGTCCCCCCCATGACAACCACCAAAGAAAACAAAAAGAAAATCCCCAGGAAAACTATTTGAAAACACTTGTAAATATGCAGAAAGCATACAATCCAGAGACACCTAATGCACTCAGAAGGATAATATAGATGAGTAAAGAATTCCTACAAAGAAAGCACAGATTCCTTTCATTTTTAAGTCTGGAAATTCAAGCTTCGCTACAAAACTTGAACCAAACTATTGCAAGGATCCTACCCTAATTTGCAGTACATGTTTTAAACCTGTGACACATTTGCCAAGTAACGCTGTGCAACCTCGTTTGGAGAGGCCAATTCTAACAGGCTGTACAGCAGATCATCTTCAAGGGAAGCTTGAAGTATGTAAGTCTCAAGTATTAAGTCTCAAGAATCTGTGCATTTGAACAGTCCAATTAACAAGCCACAGTTTGTTAACACAGCTATATACAAGCACACATTCATTGTCAGCTTGATGACATACGACGCAGAATTGGGTTGAACTTGTCTCACCACAAATAGAATTGTTTTCAAGACTAATCACTGGGAGTTTTCCTGGGAAAAAGCAACATTTGAGACATAGCAGCATAGTAGCGACTTGCTAAAAAGGAGCAAATTCTCACTCCTTTGCTGTTTTTTGCTTGTTTGCCCCCTCCTCCCTTTTCACTTTTTTCCAGGTTGTTGCCTCCCCTTTTCTTTTTTCTGCAAGTTGTTGGTTCATATTGCACTTGCAGGTCTTTACGTCAAATATTCTAAAAATCTCACTGGCAACCAACAATGATGTTACTGTATGCCCACTGAGCAAGCATAGGATATAATAGCCTTTGTCTTGCCCTTCTGCATTTTCCTTCTTCTTTGGTAATAAAAAGACAGCTTTAAGTTTCTGAAACAATTATTTCAAATACCCAATTACAGATAACAGTAATTAACTTTCCCCAAAGTATTTTCAGAACAAAATTAAAATACATTCATGAGAGTTATTAAAAGAAAGGTGCAGCTGAAAGCAATGGATTAAAGATGATGAAGCTGTATGGTGTTCTGGAAATGTCAAGGCTGATTGCAACATAACAGCCCAGAAACACTTTTCAGAGGCAGGTTCAACCTTCAACTCAGCTTCAAATTCTGGCTTGAAGCTGTAATTATTGGTCTCGAAAGGGGGAGGGAAAAAAAATAATCCCTAGATGTCATAGTTTTAGCACTGATCTCAAACAGCAATTCAAAAACTTTGCAATGTATGTTAGATTTAAGTGCAATTGCAGCTGTAGTACCTGTTCCACCCAAAAAAAAAATAATAAAAAAATCCAAAGAGCCACATGCAACACTTTTTTTCCTTACAGACACTGAAATAAGCAGTAACCCCATTTCAAAAAGCTGTTTCCAAACCATGCACAGCTTTCAATTGTGTGCAAACACAAGGAAATGTGTCCCCAATGCAATGCAACTACACATGTAGAATATCCACCTGCAAACAGATCTATATACAATGCGAACACATCCATTTCACCCTTTGTGGGTTTAGTAAGACTGCCCATTTGCAGTGCTGCCAGATCCTTCAAGACAGACTTTCACGAGCAGCTGACATGCAAAGCAGAGACACTTAGCAAGCAGCAAAGTGAAACACTCTTAATATAAGACAAGTTTAAACGTTATTTCTCGTGTTTCCACTTACTAGCTTTATTTTCTATCTAGAGCAAAACAGAAAAAAATGTTTGCTCGAAAAAACTTTTACAAATAGTTCTCTCATTTAACAGCCTCATCACTGCTTTGGCATTTAACCACTCCTAAAAGCCATTTACTGCTTCATATACCATCTCACTAGAACTGCTGTGCTTTAAACACTGAGTGAAGTATTAGATATTCCCCAGGAAACTGATCAAAATGACATAGCATAAAGGGCAACCAACAATCTAGGGTGTAATAAAATAACAGCCCATTAAAGAATTAGTACAACATTTATACTCGGTCGCATAGAAACCCTGTGAAGCTATTTACAACATTGACTTCAGTACCCAATATGTCCATCATATTACTACTAATTTAAATGTCAAAGCAGCTAACAGTGACTTTTCAAAGTGTTAAAGAAGATGTATGTTTATCATACTAAGATGCTGTAATCCCATTTGATGAGGGATGAGGAGAATTACCAGCTGAACATTTAAAAGAGAATATACACAATTAATGAAACCATTTTGTTTTGTCATGTCCAAGCTTGCAAATAGCCTGGAAAAATAATATGGTAGGCCCAGCAAGACTGCTGCACGTGCATTTTCAGTTCTCTTGGTCAAACAACATTAAATCTCCACCAACCAGCACCCAAAGATGGATACTCCCTTGTCTGTGTTGTCACTGGACCAAAGGAATACTATGCCCAACTGTGGTCTGATATTCCTTCCTGGAACTCTAGTCAGAGCGGGAATACAAACTATTTCCTTCTCTTCAGGAATTTTAAAGAAAAGAAAATAAGCATATTTTCTCCCTTTACTGGAACCCCTACAGATCTCTTCCAAATTCCTGTTTTGGGGGAAGTCTGCCGCCACCAGAGCTCTCTTAACCCCCTGAGCTCTGGAGCCCTGCTTCCATAAGCCTTCACAGGGTCCCTGCTCCTCTGTTGCCTGCATCTTTCCAGAATTTAGGGCAAAAGGGTGGGTAAGTTGAGCAATGTTGACCTTGCCAACAAAGTCCTCAACGTCAAAGTCCTCAACTGAAGTCTTCAATTTTATAGGAAGCAACAGCTTTAACCAAGATGATTCTTGTCCTTATCGTATCACCACAGACTCAAATCCGATCTAAACCATCTAAAGATTAGATAACTATATTTGACATGGTAAAAACTTCTAGAAATAAAAATGGAGATACCTGTAATTCTGTTCAGATACTCTCACCTCTAATAGTCTTCCTCCTGCACAAGTCTTGTTATTAGTACTTACTGCCTGTAACAAGCAAAAGAGAGACTCAGTAGTCCCAGAAGTCCTACCTTCTTCCATAAATCAAGCTTAGCATTGCTCTGGACAAATGCATAGCAACTGTAAGTAAATATATTGGTGTTGCAGAAAGATGAGGTGACACGACCATGCAACCAAACTGAATTTTTACTACCCCAACATACAAGACTCACGGACAAAGATCTTGGGCACAGATGTTCACAAAGAGACCAGCAGGAGAGGAAGGGAATGGACATATAGCAATAAGAAGAAAGCTCAATAATATGTTTCAAAATTGAGCGCTGGTGCTGTGGCTAACAGTAGTATTTGCAGCCAGGGCTGGAGAGAGGGAGGGGGTGTCTGCACATGCCTGTTCACCAGTAACCACATCAACCTGTGGGCTTGAGAAAAAAAAAAATAATCTTTCAAGTTGGTAAACATGAAAACGTATAAATATTGAAAAAGATCAAGCAACATGGGATCAAAGAACATTTTACCTGCACGCATTTTTGCTCTGTGCAGTTTGAATTAATCACTACTAAATGTGTGCCGTAAGATTAATAAAAGAATCCCATGTGCAGAACTAAATTATACAGGACAGAATATTACTTAGAAGATCTGGCTCTAAGTGTCATTTCCAGAGACAATGAAGCACTTCTGAAAGGGTTTTTTGTTTCATTTTCCTAAAAATATCAATAAAATAGAGAAACCAAATTTAGGACTTCAAGCATTTTTAAGCTTGTAGCTATAATTACTCTGTTATAAGGATTCAATATAACTGCATTAATTTGAGAAAAAAAAAAAAAGAGAATGAAATTAGGCTCATTCCACCTAATCTTTCTCACTATTGCCAGGGATATGCACAATCAGTCTTTCTTAATTCTTTACCACAGACCATCTCTTGAGATAAGTTTCTCACACAAGCAAGAAGCCCTTAAGTAAAAGGGACCGTCTTTCAAGAACATCTTAGAATGATACAATTGTCTAGGTTGGAAGGGACCTTTAAGATCATCTAGTCCAACTATCAACCCAACTCTGACAAAAAACCCAAAGAAAACCATACAAACCCCACCCCTACATTACTAAACTATGTC